>JJRW01S0002230.1:63783-74688 GCA_001188405.1 Loxosceles reclusa
TGAATTTCCCAACTAGGATGGCATAACTAAAAAATTATTACTTTTTATTTTAACGCTCGTGCGAGGTGAGAATGTTCAATGATCACAGTGTGTTTAACATAAAATTACAACAAAATGATACTCCTTTAACGTTATAGCATCCGTATTTAAAAGGAATAAATATTCTTATTGTCTTTTTTATTCCTCCAAAAGATTAGTTGTCTTTTTTTCATGAGTCTTGAGCATGGTCTAAATACCTCTTTCTATCATTCCATGAACGTTCACGCTAATTTTTCCCCATTAACTTGACAAGAAATAGCAGTTTCCTTTCGATTTTTAATTTTTAATTTTATTACAACAAACATCTAAGTTTTAAAGACTCTCCTGGAAAGAAACAAGCTTTTTCGGAAGGTGGTGCATCGCGATACAGTACATCTGTGTGCTGGACTCGCTTTGGAACTTCCGTATTTACCACCGTCTGAAGCGGCACGGGGACGCTCATACGTTGCCACCTTATGCGTTTTGTGTTCACATGTTGGGCGACATGTTCACATTGTCTGACTAGCATTAGCACGTATCGGTAGCGTAAACCTGAGTCGAGGGGAGTAACGCCTTTGACGTCAGGTAACGAAAACAAGAATACCCGTGGCTTCGTCATCTCGGACGCACCAGATTTGATATTTTTGCTCGTATCATAACTAGTCCACACATTTCACCCAACTGGTACTCTGGTGGTGTTTGTGTGTGTGGTGCTTTTAACCGGGAAAACTCGGATATGTCTTTGTTTGAAGTGAACACATTCACACTTTTTCCGTTTGCACTACAGGGATTCCAGAAAGACTCTGTCATTCGACTGCCTTTTGAGGTTTGGTACGAGGTTCTTCTTCTTTCACTGGGTCTATTTCGTCCTCGCTAGAATCTTTCCTCTCGTCTTCGTCGTCATCTAAATCATCATCTCCGTCTGAAGGAACTTTCCTGAGATTCTCCTGGGCACCATTGGCAATTTTCATTTTTCTGTTGAGGGACATCATTACTTCGTAAGTTAGCGCTTTTTGATGATTGTTTAGTTTGATGTCACCATTCCTGAGATGATTGGCTACATTGTTTTCAGAGTTCCCACGATCCAGGCCTTTCGTGGAATCAATGCTGCGATTACTATCGCCACTTGGAGATGAAGCCGGTTGACTTTCTGAACTTCTGTGCTTTTTCAAACTTGGTTCCTCTTCCTGATCGGAAGGACTTATCCCGTCCGTTTCTTCATCGAGATTTTCACTTTGACCACTTCCAGGACTTTGTTGTCTGGGAGACAGCGAAGACATAAGCATCAAATGCTCACGGTCTCGTTTCCTGTCATCATTAGTGGTCATTAGAGCCATAGGAGCAACATTGTGGCAGCCAACATGTCCGCTGTTTGTTACTTTGCCAATAAAGTTTCTGATTTCATCGAAGTATGTTTCGTCTTTGTCGTCAACCTCAATGGTCTTGGGAGAGTCGTCCAAAATCGTGGGACCATCAGCCTCGTGTTTCTTTAAGTGTCTGTCCAAATTAGTCTGTTGTCCAAAACATCGATCACATAACGGACATTTGAAAGGCTTTTCTTTGTTGTGGATATTACGTACGTGTCGCTGTAAATTAGAAGATATGCTAAAAGATCGTTCACAATATTTGCACTTATAAGGCTGTTCCCCTGTATGAGTTCTTAAATGTCTTGTCAGATTTGCTGATCTGGGGAAAATTTTGCCGCAAAACTTGCATGAATACCTCTCTTTAGCTTTTCCTAAATGGGGAGACATAATTTCATGCATAGGTTTGGCGACTTTTTCCATGTGAGCTCTCATAAAGTCAAAAGACGGATTTGTACCAAGAAGAGGCCCCAGAAATGGATACCTAGGTGGAAACGGAGCCATTATTCTATCAGGCGTTGGAAAGAGGTTAAAAGCCGGTTTCTCTTGCTGTAACCTGTACATAGATTCTAGAAACATGGGATGGATGGGTCGTGGATAGGCCATGTGTAATTTATTTGGAGACTGAGGAATGGGACTTTGCGGTTTAGGTAGTTCGAGTTGTGGAACAGGAGCTGGAATAGTAGGCAGCATCGTTGGATTTGTGGATCCAAAGTCTCTATGTTGCTCTTTATCATTATTGAACATGTGCGTTTTGGATGACTCTTCCTCGCTGGCAGGAAGTGACCTTTTATGAGAAACCCTTAGATCTAAGGGTTGTTCTTCTGCCTTTTCGTCATTCCTATTCTTCTGGTGGAAACCACTAGCTTCGTCTTGCAAACGGAGTTTGTTTGATTGTGACAAATCGAATGGCATTTCGTGATCTGTCTTAGACATTCCATTGTCCATAACCTGCCTCAAAGGTCCATTTGAGCCCATAGGCGACATTATCATTGTAGGATCGGGACACACCGACCCTTGTTTGGGTGAACCCTGTCTGTGATTGGAGAACATGGTAGATGGCTCGTTATTAGACGGAACACTAGTTCTTGTCGACTGTGGGGTCCCTGATGAAGATTTGTCTATTTCAGATTCACCGTCACTGATGGAAGAGATGTCTTCTCCTCCTGTGTCAGAGCTCAAGTCCTCCGATTGTTCTGACTCTGACGCTTCAGAGTTGCGTCTCTCGGTCTTTGTCGGGGAATTTAAATCTTGCTTAGACGCTGAAGCAGCGGTTGCAGAGGCGTTGTTGAGGAACTGGCGCTGAAAGTCCTGAGCTGCTTGGGTTGCTGCAGCTACGTCAGAGCTTTGTCCAGCTAGAAGACCAGCGTCCGGTATCAGGGGTGGAGGCGCTGGAAGTCCAGGACCAGTGAAGATGGGGTAAGCAAAGAGTGAAGGTGGGTACAGCGGGAACCCAGGACGAGGATAGAAGAGCAGTGAGTTTGTCGCTGGCGGTGCTAAACTCATAGGCGCGTTCTTTCCGTGCTCGAAAGCATTGGTTTGACTGGTACTCTGAGACTGAACCGAACTCGACGACGACGTCGTACTCGAAGTACCTTCGCAGAATCGTTTGTGTTTCGACAGGGACGTCACTGCACTGAAGGCTTGTCCACACTTATGACATTTGATTTGCATGCGACATGTTGCATGCATGCGCTTGTGACGACACAAATTCGAGAACTGCGTGTACGCTTTTAAACAAACTTCGCACCGGAATGGCTTAACGCTGCTGTGGATGTGGGTGTGCTGCTTGAGTCCACTGGATGTGGCGAATGTCTTGCCGCACTCGGGACAAGCGTGGGAGCGAGCCCCGATGTGTTGAGACCTGATGTGGCGCTGCAAGTTACTCGGGTCGGTGAAGACTTTTTTGCAGTTTTCACACACGTATCGACGGCTCTCGTCGTGGGCGACTTGGTGTCTTATGAGGTTCGACTTCCAGTTAAAGACTTTCGGACACTGAGAGCACTTATACTCTCTCTCACCCTGGCCACTATCCTCGGAGAAATGAGAGTTGCCGATGTGTTCGTTAAGCCTGAAAAAGAAAATTACATATAAAATTAAAGGAAAAGTAAGATAAATGGCGACATGCTGTTTTGCGGTAGATTATGATAAGGAATGATTTAAAATATAACAAGCACATGAATGACCTCTCATAACATTAACAAGATCATTTGATATCATAGACATTTTTGAACTTTTTAACAATTAAAGCCTCGCATATTCCGTACTCAACACTGGTTTTGCGGGTTATAACGACTATGGTATAATGCCACAAAGACCAATTTGCAGCGGTTACACAAATCCCAAGATACTGTAGATGAAAAACACTAAATCAGAGAAACTTTATTTATCATCCTATATCATCACACTCCTTAAAAACCATAACTATAGACAAATTAATGGATTTAAAATTATCTATGCTAATGTATAAGATAATTTAAGAAAAATTGTCCAATGACTAATGTTCCCTTGAGCTTAGACATAATATTATAAAAGCACCATACACTGTGCTATACTAATTTGAAATTGTATGTCTAATAAAGCCGGCAGTGGAATTCACTGCGGCTTTTGGCAAAACATGTGAAAAGAGTATACACGACTTGGTGAAGTCACGCATCAGAAATCCCCTAACATCTTTTTGCTTATACAACATTTAACAGAGTATACCTATGTGCTTCAAATTTCCCTGTATATTTTGTTGATGATACTCAGCTTCATTATATGGCCTATCATTATACCCATATAGGCTATATAACGCTCATGACTTATGCTTTGCAATTTATTGAAAAAAAGAAAAAGATAATCAAGGAATAGGTTACCTATGCATTCAGCGATGTATATGATGATTATGCATTGTATTTAATTAACTACTGTAAAGAAAAGTTGTCAACGCCAGGATTCGAACCCGAAACGTTCAGCTCCGGAGGAACAGCTTTACCGGTTAAGCTACGGTAACTGAGTAGCTTGTCTTGAAATCATTTGTTGGTGGACATTACACCACTCTTAAAAAGCTATTATGTAGTTTCAGTGATAATTTATTAATATTAAGCAGTGTATATATTGATTCTCTCCTTATATCTGGATGTCTTCCTATCTTTTTACATTTCCTATACATGTATTATGTAATACTGTGTATGCTTTTTACACTACACCACTTACTTCCCGAGTATTGTATGAAGGGCGATTATCCTGATGTACTGGAATAATAAATAAATTACATACTTCATCTTAAATAATTAAGATGCATGTGGTGATGTGGATTAGACAAGATCCACTTAAGGATTTTTATTATGTTGCTGTACTTTGCCTAATATAACTTAAGCAATCGTCCAAATTCAACGCATACCATAATATACCATAGGTACAACAAATGTCAAATTGCCTTTTTGGAGCATATACATAGTCTTCTATTTTTAATCTTATTATTGAAATTTATTTTGGATCACTTGTTTGTATTTAATTGTATTATTTTGCATTTGTCTGACTTGTTTTAGACTTGTAAAAGTAAGCTCTAAATCAATGTGCGGATTATTCGAAAAGTAAAACAATACTCTTGTTGGACTGGAAATTAAAAAACGATAAATTGAATTGAACCAACGAATTTTTTTACGATGCAGGAAATACGCCACGCGACAGTAAATCCAAGGTTAATAACCCATGTTGTGTTGATTTTTAGCATTAATTTTCCTTTTTGTTTCTTCTTATCATATTTTTCTCTACATATATATCTTTTTTTTTGCTTTTATGAATTTATGGATCAGAAAAAATTAATTAATTTTAAACAGTTATAACTTACGGGGTGGTGGTCTAGGATGTTTAGCATATTCCCGGGCCTCCCTCCATATCAGGTTACCATATGTTGTAGCATTTACCGTATATAGGGCGATCAAAAAATCAATAAACCCCGAATTTTAAAAATTTGACTCATCTTATGCAGTATATACCATTGCATTCCGAACACTATTCCCGATTGCTGATAACCCTTTCAATGAATAGACTCGCCCAGTGAGACGACATTAGAATAGAAAGGGTGGAAAATTGCAGTCCACAATTTGAGTGAGGGAGTTTAGAGGGAAAACAGGAAACATGTTCTTCTTTATTAAAAATCATGAAATTTCCCGTGAGCAGCTAGGTTTTTATGAATAATTATTTTACAACAAAATCGCTTAAAACAGTGATTAATTTTTTTTCCTCGTAGGTTCCATAATGTGTCAGTAAGAAAGACGCGCATCTGGAAATTAACGGACAAATTTCGCCAAACAAGTAATTATGAAAAAATATACCACCTCCGGGATTTCCAACACATTATAGCTTTCGTGGTACTGAGATTAAATTTTAATTTTTATAGACGGTATATCATGCTGCTTAAACTGTGGGCTGTAATTTCCTTTCTTATCACCCCAATGTCGCCCCACTGGACAAGTCCATTCATGTAAAAGGAGTGATAAAGCATTCGAGAATAGTGTGCTGTATGCAATTTATTCAGGGTTTCACGACTGTTCGATCATCATGTATAAAGGAGTAACATGTTAATGAATAATGTACTTCAATATTTGTATCTGAGATTGTATGAAACTGATATGAAAAATAATGAACGAATGAATATTCAGGCAAATGTCTACGGCAAATACACAATGCCTGGTCTAAATACATATGGTGAAATTTTTATTGTACAAAGTTGAATTAATCAGCGTTGCAGAAACAAAAGAAATGTGGCTAGTATCGGCGCCAGTGCGAAAAAAGTAAGAAACGTTTTTGAAGTCACTGATTTTTAATACACCTACGTAATTATGTGTGCTTTCAAAGAAAATTCGTAGGAAGCAAACTACTCCACGGCATTTACTGGAGAATAAAACGAGGCATCCTCTCGAAAAATGTTCTTTTGTTCCAAGATTCGTTCGCATGATAAAGCAAAAGACGCAACAAATAGAATGCGGCCTTTCTCTTTTGCCTTAATGGCTATGAAGGCGTTTTTAATGCGGCATTACCAAAGGGTGGGGTGACAGGGGGTGTCGAAGCAATCCGGCGACGCGAACGCGACCCATTTTGTCACAAATGGGACCAACATACTACCAAACCTCTACCGCCTGTCTTTTGGAACATTCGGTTGAACTTTCACCTCTTCGCACACCAAATAGCGACGTCTCGCTTTCTTTTTCCACCGACACGAAAATTAAAACTAATTTTTCGGGTTTTTCCCCTTTTACGTATTTTTAGTATCATTTTTTTTTTCAGGCATCTTTTCAAAGTCGACAAAAGTTTGAGGACATGGGCGGGGTGCACGAAGCTTGATAATGTGTCGCTTTCGGACGAGACTTTAATGCATTTCGTTGGCGGTTGTTTTGTATAAGACTTATACAAAATAACCGTAAGCGAAATGCAGAGGTGATTCCTACTCTAGTAGCCCTATATCCTGAAGCAGCCACAAGAATCGTTGAGGATGTTGGAAATTTATTTTGGGCAAAGAAAGGATATCAAAGAGGAAGCTTTTTTAATGTGACTTCTTTCATTAGTTTATAAACAGCAAATTTCTGGGTTAACATCGTCACCAATAAAGGTCTACCAACGTTGTCTATCGCTGAATAATTAATTGTCTTACTGGAAGATGGCAACCTTACCACGAAATTCAATCAGCATGTACGGATGTACGTGATCAATAAGAATGGAGGCACGCTTAATTTGGTCCACAGGAATGAGAGGACCCTGAAGAACCAGGAAAACATTCATCAGACCAGGGCGCTGCTCCCACCGACTTGCATTCGTCCAGCAATGGTTGACACGGTTTTGGTTCTCCATTGTTTCTCGACGAATACGCTAACGACCATTCGTTCGATGCAGCAGAAAACGCGACTCATCAGAGAAGGTAACTCATTGCCAGTCCAATACAGGCTCTGCCGTGCAAATATCTGCCTCTTCCGGCGATGAACCTACGTTAGCGTAGGTGGTGTCACCATCCGTCTGCTGCAGAGGTCCGTGCGCAGCAGGGTTCGCTGCACCGTCGTTTCAGGCGCATTGCGGTAGAACCCCGATTGACTTCTCAGTGATCAGTTGCTCTACTGCAGTTTGTCGATTGGCCCGAACACACCTGAAATATATGACGCGTGCGCCGTACATTCCACGTCACTTATTCGTTATGGTGCCATTTTCCATGCACGATACACTTTAACCACGGAAGCAAGCGTATACTGCGCAATCTAGGCAGTTTCTGAAACACTGCCACCTTTAGCCCGAAAGCCGATAATCATCCTTTTCTGGAAGTCCGATAAATCGCTCCTTGTATCTATGGGAGGAAAGCGTTATATGTTTCCCGAATGGGTGCAACATGCCTTATATACCCACCAAACCTGCTTCTGACACTTGCTTTATTCCATTGGCATTGCTGATGAAAAACCTAGGCTGAGGTCACAATAATGTGAAGCGACTGTGTATTTATTATTATCGTTTATGTAAACTTCCATAACTTTACATGATCACACTGCGAATCTTACTGTAAAAAATGAGATTTGGGGAGTATTTGTTGATGAAAATACTTCGTTGGTTTGTTTTTTTTTTCTGTTCATAAATGAATTCCCACCGCTCTTCCAGGTTTCATCTAGTTTACTGTTTATTTTCAGTCACATAACATCACCAGAAGACAACTCAGAACTGCAGACGGACTTTGACTTGCTTTATGTCTGGTGTAACATCAACCACCTTCCCTTGAATGTTGCAAAATGCCATGTAATGACTTTATGCAGAGTCTTCTCCGAATGCTGCTAAAATGCTGCGAAAGCAATTCTTAAGAGAGTCACAGAATTCCGTGGCTTCGGCATAATATTCGACACGCGACTTTTGCTTACTAATCACGTTAACCTTATTACAAATTGTGCATACTACACGATTGGCATTCATTATAAGAAATGGATTCTTCCAGAATAATACTTCAACGCTCATGCGGTTGTGTTTTGTAATGCCCACCCACAAATGACTTCGAAATAAGCTATCACAGACAAGCGTCGGCGTAGCTTAATCGGTTAAAGCGGTCACTTTGGAGCTCTGGAGACGACAGATCCTTTAGTACGAATCCCGTAGTCGACAAAAGTAAAGTTTTTCCTTACAACTTATTATGCATTCGTTCGATCCAAGCTCAAGTATGTGTGTGTGGTTTGGAATCCCCTCTACGCGAAAAATGATAGCGCTATTGAAAAGCTCAGAGCAAGTTCCTAAAATATTTGTTTTTCAAGTATTCAGGTGTATGTAATACATATAAGTGCATCGGATCTCCGGGCTTTCTTTTCCCTTCCGTCGCTCAAGAGCAGGCGTCTCATTCATCATTTGTTGTAGCTGCACAAACTTTGGCATTGTCTCCTCAGCATTTCCAATTTTCTTAGGAATATTATTCGTCTCCCAATTGACCTTCACTTGACGTGTTGCTCATGTTGTGAATTGTGCTTGTCCAAATTTAGGACACATAATCAGAAATTGAAAAAACTGGCAGAACGTTAATACTTTATTGTTTATTTTCAACGCCTGCCTGCGCTCCAAACTTGCGTACTGCACCGTATTTCGACACCCCATTTTTTTTCGAAATATTCTATTGATATTAAGAAGGTGCAAAACAAATTTCTTAGATACTCCGGAGTTTATCTTTCTGACGTCACCGTAACTAATCTTCGACTGTTTCTTCAGGTTGTTTCTCTTCGTAAAAGAATCATAATATCGTACTCAATCTTTGTATATAAACTGATGCGGGGAAAGTTTAATGTCTCTGACAATCTTGAGGGCATACCTTCCTCTGTATAGAGACATGGTTCCCGAAATCCCTTGACGTTCTCTACTCCAATTTCACGAAAAAATACACTTTTTCGTTCTCCTTCAATCCGTTGTTGTGAGTTTTATAATTCCTTGGTATCTCGTCCGGACATCTTTTTGCTTAGTCTTAATGTATTCAAAAAGCAGTGTATTTCTAGCACCATATAAAGTTTGGATTTTTCTTAGCTCTCATGTATATATTACGTGTAAATATTTCATGTATATCATTTTGTAGTCTTGCGTATGTGACTGTCCAATAGGATCTTTGATCTGTTGGGATGTGGTGCAAATAAATATATAAATAATATATCTCTCTGAAAATCCTCAGAGTTCAGTCAAGGACTCATCGACTTTTTGAGCGAATCGGAAGGAATCAAAGGAATGCTATCAATCGTTCTCCGTTCAATGTAGTTTCTGTAAATATTTCTCGTAGTTTCTCCCGACATTTTCTTCTTATCTTATGCCGCACTTAAAAGTGAATGATTAAGAAAACTCTTGCTAGATTAAATAGGCTTGTGTATCTTTGTATTTCTCGCGATCTCTGTAAAATCGATTCTTACCTGCTGAGGTGATGCAAAATAAGTAAATAAATTAAAATTTCATCTACGCATCTGATTTCTAGGTGCATCATTAATGCATCCAGAAAGCATCTTCTGGCAAAAATTAAAATATGTCTGTAAAACCTATTTTTCATTTTATTACTAAGTTTGCTTCTATTTCCCATGTCTAAGGCAAATGTCGTTAGACAGTTCCGGAAGGGAAAAGATTGAAGTTTAGGACAAGACCCCTAGATGGCAGCATCGTTACGGCATTTCGCCTTGACTGATTGATCTGACTGAGAAGGGAGGATCCGCGAGCTGAGAGTGGGTCTCCTCCAAGCTTTTCGTTTTTCGTTGCGATGGCTTGGTGATGGATTGCAAAGCGTGGGAGGAGCGTGATAGAGAAAGAGAGAGTGAATTAAACGTGATCGGAGCGTGATTTGTGAATGCAGGTCATCACGAAATGAATCACGCGTACCTTCACGTCGAAATGATGATGAGCAACACCACTTGGAAAATCTGTTTGCGCTCCGTTTGTCGGGTCCTCCGTTTCGAAATGCTAAAATTTGCATCTTGGTATGAACTGAGCAAAAATACATCCATTAATTCACAAGGAACAGAGTTAATTCTCTGCAAGGGTTTCAGCATAATCTGATACGCGAAATATCATCTGACGTTTCTTGGACAATATAAACGTAGCTGTTTCTTTGGCGTGGGGTGCAAACAAATAGTAATTGGTGAAATAATTATGCATATTTAAATAATAGTTCAAAGCTTTGCGCATTATTATTCCACCACTGCAGTAAATATAGAAACGCATTCACAAAATCCTGTCTATAAATGCTCATTAAAAAAATAATGATAATACTATACACTACGAATATTTCTTCGATAGATGCGTGATAACTGTACAAACACAAGTGAAAGGTTCTTTACACAGGGAAAGACCAACACACCGTGTTAGACTAAGTGAAAAAAGGTAATGACGTATTATCAGCACAGTTAGATTTATTTTATTCATAACTTATTGTACTTTCGCCTGTACATTCGCGCTTCCTCTGAAGAAGCCGAGATGAATCTTCTCGGGGAAACTGCAGTAAGTTATGTATAAAATAAATCTAACTGTGCTGATAATACGTCAACACCTTTTTTTT
>JJRW01S0002230.1:164273-174598 GCA_001188405.1 Loxosceles reclusa
ATGCTCCCCTAAGAAAATGTTGACGTTATGCTTAAGCACAATAATTTTGAAATAATTTCACATTTTTAATCCACTTTTAATTATTTTATACTTTCTATTCACCCGCTTCGTTGCTCGTCGTGTAGGACTCATTTCACTGCACGTATGCTTTTGCTTTTACGCGTTTATATCTAATTTTTTTTCGCTTTTTCTGAAACCTTCTCCAAACATTCGTTTCAGATTTACTGTGCTATGTTATGCGGTGTCTGTTCTAGCGAACTGAATAGTAGCAAACGGTGAACTTTTATTCCTAAGATACACACTTACTGCAAGTTGGCTTGCCACAGTAAACATTACAACCATTGTTCGTTTATATAAGGCTATCCAAAGGTCTTAATCTGTTTTTGAATTTAATGCAGCAATTAATATGCATTCGTGTTCTTGTTGGCTCTCCGTTCTAATTAATGCGGTTTTTAATATCTTCTCTTACCTCACTTACTTTGTGATGAACTCTTACTTCTCAGTTTTCAAAGCGCAGTTTCTTACAAGGACCTTCCCTTGTAAGGTACTCGTACAAGGAAGGTAAGAGAATCGAGATATAAATTGATTCTGCATCTCTGCCGAGAATACACGCCCACCTTAAGCCAACAGACAAATTGCTGAACTTTCTCAATGCCTTCTGTACCGAAACCTTCTCTGGAGTTGGATGAGATGCGCTCAGAAAAGGGGAGTGGGGGAAAATGGGGATAAAAAAAAGGGACAAGAAATTCCTCCGGTCCTTCCCACCGACAACCTCGTTAACGTTCAAGTTCAAGACTATCTAAAAACAGCATAACACTGATCTGTCGATTACGTCTTTTGCCAAGGAAAATCAATCTACGAGTAATTCTCTCCATTACACGAGGGCAGGTGTTAAAATTACCACCCAGGTTGAATTACTTGTAATTTGTTGCTGCAATGTTTTCAGTTAAACCGCGAGTCTATCATTAGGCCCTACTATTGAAAATCACAAACGTATAGCGTTCAATTACCACACGTATTGCTGCTTTCTTTTTTCTTTGTATTATCGATTTGCGAGCTTATAGATTGATGATTTTTGATCGGAGCGGGAAAATTTTCCTCCTGCCGATTAATCGGACATTGGGGAAATATTTGGCCGATTGTGTTCCTCCGGGAATTTTCTTTTTTCACTTTTTTTTTTCCTTACTTGCCCGTTTGGGAGCATCGAAGTTTAACTTTTGCAGATTCTTATCTTTCGATGTTATCTGCGATTTTTGATGCCTGCCGGATTGAAGATTGCTTCTGAATGGGCTAATGGAAGAGGGGTGACGTTTGCGGCGCAAAAAGTAGACCCATTATTTTGCTCTTCATTCGTTGAAAGTGAAAAAGAGAACGCAAAAGGAAAAAATATAAAACTTATGTGAGGTAGTTTCGTTTTTAAATGGCCGCTCTCGGCTACTTAATGAGCGAAAATTCCTACGAACATGCGCAGAAAGTTAGAACATAAATCTTGCTTAAAAGATAGGAAGAAAAAAAAATGCACTTCCAAACTTTTGCTTTTTTTAAAACCTTTTTAGCAGCTTCTCTTGTTTCGTTTCTGCAGTGCAGCACTCACTAACGACCACATAAAGCAACTTTCAGGGTAGCACTCTTTCCCTTTCATAGCTAGGGTCACTTGTTGAAAGTTGGCTGCATACTACCAGCAATGCTTACGTCTGCTGTTTTACAGACAGTCCGAAGTGAGTGACGTCAAAGAAGTAGATCAATTAGAGGCAGAGTTTTGCTCCAGTTTAAGCCTTGGTCTTCAAAATGGCCGTGGTAGGGTTAAATTGTCTTACTCCTCAAATCATTGTCTTTATTTTCGCTAAAAATTAATATTGTGTACTTTCCAATCACGAACTTACAGGTAACCGTTTCATAAACGGGATAGAGATATGTTCGGGCTCAATTTTTAGGGTCCAAACCCGAGTCGCTACTGTCCGAACCCGCATAAACCGAAAGCACTGGGGCCCTCCTGCTGTTAGACCGAAAACAAATGAATTTCGATGATTTAAATAATTAAACCGCACTAAAACAATGCTTAAAATATATAGACTGATCTCATTGAACCGCAATACTTGTGAAGTTCCCTCCACAAGAGACAGATAATAAGCTTCCCAGATACGCGTTGGTGTAGCTTAACTGGGAAAACGGTCGTTCCGCAGTTGACAGATCGGTGATTCAAGTCCCGGGGTCCTCACACGGACGTTTGTTACATAGGGTGGGGCTGGAAAGATCAATGATAGAGTTTTTTGTGCAAGTTCTCTTCCACTTGAAAATGAGAATCAACATAAATTTCTGTTTAAATTACAAATTACATGGTATCTGATGCTAAATAAATTTACTAATTTTAAATTCATTGAAGCGGAGCAAAATTTATGGGTGAACGCTAACGCAAAATTTATTGGTGGATTCTTCCGGAATACACTACCTACCTACCAACAAGTAATTAGACACCCCTGCAAACGACGATAGGTGCGATCAGGATACACGCCAAGCCCGTCGCTGGTAAATATAATATGTGAAAAACAACATCGCCATGAGTGGCACGCAAGATGCCACGCCCTCTGATTTTGAGAAAGATGTAATTATCGGGTATCACAGAAATGTCCGCTACATACGCGATATATCCAGCGAGCTGAAGTACCGAAAGTCGACAGTGGCCTTCGTGATTCACCAATGAAAGATGAGAGGTGACTGTCGAAATGTGTCGCGACCTAGCAGACAAACGAAACTGGAAGTTAGAGATCAACGGGTGCTGTCCAGAGAAATTAAGAAGAACCTCACCCAGTTGATGGCCCAAATCCGCGAGGAGTTTCAACAGGCATCCGAAAGTGTTGTTTCGATGAATACCCTTCGTAATGAAGCCCATTTTCTGGGTTTTCATGGACGTGCTGCTACCCACAATCCTTTCATCACCAAGTCCAACAGCACTGTGCGGCTCACGTGGTGCAAAGAACGTCGACAACGGAGCGTTGAACAGTGGAAGTCTGCCTGGAGAATGCCTCCTGCCGGAATGTATTGTCCCCACAGTGAAGTTCGGCGGAGGTGGAGTTATGCTGTGGAGGTGTTTCTCCTGATATGCCCTTGAACCCTTTATCGAAATTCCTGGTACGCTCAACGCAGAGCCCTGCTGCACCATTTTGGATAACCATGTGCTTTCTACCTTGTCTCAGTTTTAAGGGGTGGACCTATGTTACTTCCAGGACGACAACGCCAGCTCTCATGTTGCTATGTCATGGCTGTCATGGCTTGGTATAGTAACAATGGGGTTAATCGAAAGGTCTGGCCCGCCCAGAGCCCAGACCTTAACCCTATAGAGAACCTATGGGACGAGTTGGAGCGTCGACTTAAGGGGTACTCCAGCTGTCCGAAATCAGCCAAGAAACTCACCTATCTTGTCCAAGCCCAGTGGAAGAAAATACAGCTAACTGTCGTTCAAGTACTGGTGGAGAGTATACGCTGGAGAGTCGCAGCTGTAATCGCCGCTCGTGGAGGCTCCACCAACTATTGAAGGTTTTCGTTTTCCTTTTCTATTGCAGGTGTCCAATTACTTGTTGGGAGATCGCGTAATGGTTTGGTTATTCTGCACGAGAAAAAATCAAAACCGTGGACGTAACGATTGAGCAATTGATAGGAGCAAACATTAAATAAAACGAAATAATCGAAAAACGATTACTTCGTTTTATTTATTATTTGTTGCATTATATATTGTATTATTAAATGAAAATACGATCGAGGTCGCAAAATGCCAATCTTCGTAAAATACAGCTCTGCTGACTGGCATTTATTCAATCAAATGCCAACTTACTTCGCTTTTATACCTGACTGATAAAGAGTTTCTTTAAATAAATTTTCTGACTTGCCATAATATCATGTATCAAAATTCGTGAAAAAAAAAACAAAAAAAAAAAACAGACTTATTTGTCTGACAAAAACATACTCCATGAACGATGTTTTTCACAGCATAGCAAGTGCGTGCTTTTTTTCGCACCGAACTAACAGCGACTCAATGGATGGTACAATCAACGTCAATTACGATTTAGGAAAGTAAATTATGAATCCTTCATTGTGGTGATTGTAAACATATCCAGCAGGCTTGTAAGCATCAGTCGGCCTTACCATCGACCACAAGAACCTTCAAGGCTTCATTGTTGAAAGTGCAGTTCAAGTATTGCAAGTCGGAATGTGACACAAATCCTCCTTCGCCGTCGCGAGATTGGTTGGCTTTGCAACTTAATACCGTTTCTTGGATGGTTGCAGCTATGGTTGTGAAACAGTTCTGGACGAGATTCACAAGTAGAGTTGTCCGTGGAATTAGTTCTATGAGTTATGGATACAGAAATACAAGTGAAGGCTCAGATTGTGGCGCTTCGGAAACAGATCGTGGACAAACCGACCGCGAAATATCCTCTGATACTCTCCGCTTTTAGTATATTTATAAGGAACGTGAGGTTCTGTCTTAGTACACTAATTTCTTGACAGCTCCACTACTAGATCCACTTGGTGCGGTGGCCAGGCAGGGTGATCCCTCTCTGACCGATATAATACCGCCTCAAGTACCTCCGCTCCCAAAGCGACAACAGAGAATAATGTCAGTCCTGTATGACGGGAGCTTGTTTTTACTTACTCATGGTTTATTCGGTGGTTAAAAGGCCACTTCGTTGCAAAGCTCTAAGAATCCCATGCTTTGGTGCTAAAGCTGGTGGACTCGCGCGCGTGTCGGTCATCCAAGGTTTACTCCATTCTCATAAGATCTTGTCTGAGGTTCTCATATAGACATAGCGTCCGCGTTTAGTTGGCGAATTCTAGAGCTCCAATACGGAATTTATGTTAGTTAACCACTCCATGCTATCGTTGTTTTCTTAGCATGGGGTCCTTTGACTTGAAACGTGGAACCATACGATGGTTTATACAAACATATCTGCTCCACTTTTACGTTTTCCTGGGACAGGTTGGACTCTCTCTGAACCAGGTTGCGTTGCGGCAGGGGCCCAAGTACCTCTTATCTAAATAGGGAACCACAAAGCTGGCTATGTAACTACATTATATCCACATTTTGTGAATGCCCAATCTGGATCTGTAGTTAAGGGGAACATCTCATGCTATTGTAGTAGGAAATAGGTGTGTGAGAACTCATACACAGGTTAAGGCGAAAAACTAGATACCGAAAGGTTAGGCTTAGCTCAAAGTAAAAGAAACAAAATACAGTAAACGGAATTCGGAAATTGCATGAGACACATGATTGGGAGATGACTCATCGTTGAAATGCACAAGACGAACACGACAAGCACGATTTATTTTATAAGAATGGATTAGATATCTGCTTGGAAATTGACAAATGCCAGGATTGAGTTCATGTGTCGTTAATCTTGAACATTTCACCATATTCAGCATTCATCTTCCATATTGGATGTCCAAAATGCATGTATAGAAGTGTTTAGGTAGAAATCAAACACAATAACACATAGAGGTCATTTACTTAGGATTCACCTATTATGATAGCAAATTTTGCACTCAACACAGTTGCGTTCATCTTTCTCTCATTGGTGGCATATATTTAACAACATAGAGCGACCAGAAAAAGGACAATTTAAGACTTAAGCCACTATCTACGTGTACTTAGTAAGCATGAAATGTGTCACTTATCCGGGAAAATTAAAGCGACATCTTTACAAACATTTCTATTTTTGAAAGTTTCGCTTCCATTTATGTTTTCTGATCCTCACTGGAACACTCTTATAACTCATTTTTGACAGTTTTTCAGCTTAAGATTCCTTTTCGTTTTCTCCCCGATGCATTTTGGGCCTAGCCTCAAGCAGCAGCTAAACAAACAGCGGGATTTGTCTTAAATCCGAAACAGGAAAAGAATCCTATAAGAGCGTGGATCAATTTTTTTTATTTGTTTTTTGTTAGCTAGCTAACAATCGCAATGTGCCCGCAGCCTGCTTTAAAACAACAAACTCAAAGCTTCGATGTCATCAAAACATTATAAGTTCCCCCTGGTGCGTATATACAAGGTGATTAAAAATGTCTGTACACCTGAGATATATAAATATAATATAGGTGATTTAAATTGTGTATTTCTTTCTCAGGGTGACAGCAAAAGTGAATTTTATCGAAAAGCAGAGTCTAATTTTTAGAGGAGGGTACTTTTCTGGTGGGAGATGCAATATTTACATAGATATTGTATACTAAAGATAAAAGATTTCATCAAAGTAAGACTGGGAATATTCATTTACAAAATATAATTATGCAAAATCGTTACTCTGTTAATCTTCACCTTAGAGACAATAGATATCTAAACAGAGGTCGAATTGAACTTATCCCCGCCTGCGCTTAGAACAACCTTGGCATTCAAAACTGTACGTAATTTAGGTCCAAGACTATGGAATGAGCTTCCTGTCCGGGTCAGGAGTGCAAAGAGCATGAGTGGACATGTGAATCTCCTTAAGAGTTACATATTAGATTTTTAAATTTGGATGCGTCCTTTGTATTTTAATTCTGTTTCAATCTGTTTTTATGTTAAATTAAATTAAAGAACACAATGGGTCGCTCGGGATCGTCGGGTTTCTGTGGAAGCCTTTTCTTGGTTTCCTCGAAGTATACAGCATCATTATATTCACAATGATATTGATGTATCCTCTTGTTTTGTGATATACGTTGTCAATTGTAATTTATACCTAACCTGGAAATGAAATTGAAATTGAAACTGTACAGTAATTGGTCAGTGCTAGTTATTCCTTAAGACATGGATGTTGTGTCTTTTTAACAAAGCTATTTTCAAGAGAGCCTTCCTTTAAATAAGGTGTTTTCTCTTGCTTCTAATAAAACCACGTTTTGGGGAAGGTAGTCTCCTCCCTGGGAAAGCAGTGCCCCATATGGAGGCCAAACTACTCAATGCAAACTATTAATTAAAAAAAGGAAAGACTGATAAAATTCCCATTCGACTCTCTCTCTCTGTCTCTCTTCAATTTTGAAATCATGAAAGCATGATAGGAGTAACTAAGTGGTTATACACAAAAAGTGTTAGCTTCACTTTGTTGTTCAGACGATCGTATTGGATTCCGTTAAGCTCTTCTACCTAAGCGATTACACGCAAAGTTAGCAGAGGAGCTAATGCCGAACGCAGCGGACGGTTTCCGAACGCATGACTCGCAGCGAGGCACACAGACACACATATGTAGCAATAAGAAGTTTTAATGCTTGCCGAAAGAGTTCCGATCCAGTGACCATCAACCGATCCTTGCGTCAAGTCATTCGGTTCTGATACTTCGACGCCGACCCCAATTCTCAGTTGATGACTGTTTCTTCACGCCTATGCGATTCCGACGACAGATCGGAGCTCACAAATACACACAAGTGTCGAAATGGATTCAAATTATGGAGAAATACAAGATCAGAGATGGAGAGAGGGAAAAGTGGGTTTCTCTGTCAAAAGGCTGCCGGCATCGAAGGTCCTCAAGTGAAATGATCCAGAACCTTCCCTCTTTATCTTGGTGTTTAACGCTCGCTCTGGGCGATACCACGGAAGTTTGGTGCTTAATTTATTTACATGCCAATTTCTTTTGTTCTTGGGTTCCTTTTAAGGCCTCAAATTTGGCCGTGTTATCTGACCTTAATGGGCTGAAAAGTCACCGGAACGTGATTTCGTGTCCGAGTTCCGAATTTAATGTCTTATCGGTTCAGATTCCACTGCTGGCACCAAATTGGTGAGGGAGCATGCGTGAAATGAAGCTCGAGTTTCGAATTCACATTATCATAAAACATACTTTCTTCTCTGGAAGGAATTGGATTGCATTGCTGCTGGCTCGTATTTTTGTTTTTGTTTTCCATTGCAACAAGCTTAGTCTGAACTTACTTCATTAAGCGGGAGATATAGCGTGCTAAGTGTTAGTTATAATCCGGTCGTTGTGAGAAAAAGAGATCAGCTGAATTGTACCTAGATTCGTTGACTCCTTGTGTCTCCCTTTGTGTTTCAGAAAGACACAAGAGATCAGTTGAATTGTACCTAGATTCGTTGACTCCTTGTGTCTTCCCTTGAGTTTCAGAAAGATACAAGAGATCAGCTGAATTGTACCTAGATTCGTTGACTCCTTGTGTCTTCCTTTGAGTTTCAGAAAGACACAAGAGATCAGCTGAATTGTACCTAGATTCGTTGACTCCTTGTGTCTTCCTTTGAGTTTCAGAAAGACACAAGAGATCAGCTGAATTGTACCTAGATTCGTTGACTCCTTGTGTCTTCCTTTGAGTTTCAGAATGCTATCACCCACCGTAATGAATCCCTAGAGCTTGACGCGGCGTTTCTTTGGTTTTAAATAATTTTGATTTTAAATAATACTGATACCCACAAAAATGTTTGTAAGTGAATAAAAATGACCAATCACCGAAACAAAGAATGCATTTAAAATATGTTGTAATATCCACCTAGAAAAGACTTCAAAGTAAGCCTAGAATTACAGCGTCGGAGTAGCTTAATTGGTTAAAGCGGCCTCTCTGGAACTCTAGGGATGGCAGATCCGTCGGTTCGAACCCCGTCGTCGACAAAAAAAGTATAGTTTTCCTTTACAATGTTCACATTCCAAAAGCAAACACAGAAGCATGATCAAGTCCAAACAAATATTCAGTTCTGAAAAACGAACATATTCGAAAAAATGGTTACGTGTAGGATCGTCGCATACCGGCACTGCGTTTATCGTTCCGCGATATTTCTGTCCGCGGTGGTCGAGATTCCATGACTCTCACGAAAATATAGAATCGAGGGGTCCAGGAGGTCCATACGGAACGCCGTGTAAGATCTCAGCGGCCCTGGTCACTAACGCCCGATAGGACAGTCACGTCCACACGGTCTTGCGAGATAGTACAGTCGCATCACGTGCCCTGAGTCAGAAACTTTCGTCGGTTGTGGGACGACAAGTTGTCACAAACCATTACGATTTTCTGCTGTACCAAATCCATTACCAGTACACAAGGAATTTTGCTTAAGCACTCCACTTACAACTATATTTAGAAACACATACGTTCTTTCTCAGGAACTTTTCACCGATATTCCTTCAAACCCACACTCTATCGCCTACCATTTTCAAAGTTGTAACAATGCCGACGCCAGGAATCGAACCTGGATCGTTCAGCTCCGGAGTGACCGTTTTCCCAATTAAGTTACGCCGACGGGTATATTCGCAGCTAATGATCTAAGTCTTTTGTGGGGGAGAACCTCTTATCCTCCCTCACGTTGGACTTGGTCTCGGGTGTGGACCTCAACCGCCAAAGGTCATTGGCCATATGTGCGGGTTCATGAATTCGGGCGGTAATTGTAAGAGACGACCTTTTGCCGACGCCAGGACTCGAACCTGGATCGTTCAGCACAGGAGTGACCCCTTTCCCAACTAAGTTATACCGACTGGTATGGCCAGCTTATTATCTAAGTCTTTCGTAGGGAGAGTAATCTCAAAATTAACCCCCTTCCACTCTCTTGGTTATGAATTATTGATGAACTCCTAGAATCCGCCCACAAAATCCTCACTTCTGCCCTCTATACACCTTGTGGTAAGGACACAATGAGGACCTGGAAAACGCACGGAAATTTATACTCGGTATACCAAAGTATACCAAGAGTCTGCTATCGTTTTGTATACAGCTGGCCCTGATGAAAAGGGGTAGGTGGTAGTCGGTGATCTTGAACTTTTCCCAGGATGTCTAGTAGGATGTAATTATGTATGGGATTAACTTCTGGCGAGTTAGGAAGCTATTTAAACGTGGTAAACTCAGTATCATGCCCAGGCTTCTATAGCGAATTAGTCACTAATCGAGTTCTATGAGACTGAGCATTTGTGATAGCCACCTCATCATTGGCAGTTCTAATTAACGTTCTCCACCTCTGAAATTCTTTCCTATTCCGTCTCATTTCAACTAATGACGAAAAATACTTTTATTCTTCCGACAAAATAAATAGATGGCATGCGGGTAAGATATTTTTAGAAGAATAAGAAGAAGGAAACAAGCTAGACGGGACGTTGACTACGAAAGCGAATACGTTTGCTTGAGTATCGGGATTGGACTTCATCTGCGAAACGACAACCGCGACTAGCAGCCATATAATACCAAATGTTAAACATTATTTCCTTCCCGTTAATCGTTAGTGAACCCAATAGTGGCTAAAACGCGCGTATTTCTTCTAAAGTTGCTGCTGCGGTCAGCTAGTAGCATTTGTGCAGTAAATCTGACCCTAAATTAGGGCAATAAAAAGTTTTCAACTATACTTTGCCCGACAGCTTTTCTAAACATCAGAAAGAAATTTTTTCAGGTTT
>JJRW01S0002232.1:40416-52904 GCA_001188405.1 Loxosceles reclusa
GTCAACTTATTAAATTTGTTTATTTGTGCAACAAACGTGCTGAATCTTTGTATAACTACGTTGGCCTCCTTTTCTTCAACACACGGCCATCACTGGCATTTAGATAGAAACGGCTCTCATCGGAGAATACAACAGACCTTCATTTCCCCTCCAATGAGCTCTAGATTTACACCACTGAAATCACAGAAGGAAGTGATTTGGAATGAGTATCATGGACATTACAGGACATCTGGCTCGGAGCTGTCCTTCAAGCAATCGTTTCGTACACTTCACTGTGTCACTCTGATGCCACACAGAAGCTCGAACTTCTACTGCAGATGCAGTACGATGCGCCACAGCCATGCGGCGAATACATCCGTTTGTCCTCGCCGTAGTGGCCCGTGTGCGGCCGGGGGCCCCGGTCTTCTTGTACCTTCCCGTGGCCACTTCTGCTAACAATCATGCAACGTGTACACATCCCAGCCACCTCTTACTGAAATATTGAAAATCCACCTTCCCGTATCTCTATTACATGGCCTCGTTCAAACTCGGTAAGCTGCTGATATTCCCTTCTTTGTCTCGTTACTGGCGTACTTCACTGAAATGTAACTCACAACGCCCAGTCCGGAAGAGAAATAACTCTAACGACGTCCTCAGCGAGTATTTACAGCTCACATGATTTGCATGTTCATACTGGCACTTCTAACGCCACACTTGTTTTGCAACTTACAAATTTGAATAGAAGCCATCTTTGGCATATGCAAATAGGCCTCACAATTGCGTTTATCTAGCACAACTCTTTCTTGGTGTTGGAATTTCATTTTCCGCCAGTGTATATACCCCCATCTTTTTGTAATATTGCTACGGGTAACTGGACGTTAAAGAAATAATTAAAATAAACAAACTAAATTCGTTAGAATAGCAAACCAAAGAGAAATAAAGCTTATTTTATATAAGGACGTGAGATCGATTTAGGAATACGAGCAAGTTTATTACAGAATTAAACAAAAAATAACAAATGTAATGTTTTGATTACAAAACATAACAATAGTTCAGAAAATCACCAGATTAATAAATAACCTAAAATTACTGTCTACGTAAACTGACAGTTAGGCAAATAAAAATCTCTGATCCACTAGAGTAATGATAAGAACCAGAAAATCAATTACGGTCAAGAAATATCGCAGTATAATATGTGTACAACCACATCAAGACTTTAAACTGCGATAAGGTCATTCTGGAACAACATGTTTGCCGCTGTCACCTTATTCGATGCATACATTATTATACTTGTGACAATTTTGGTGATTATTCTCTTTTGATATCTTAGAATAGTAGCTATTTTACAGAGGATCCATTTTTCAAGTTTCGTTTTCCATGAAAACATTTTTTAATTATATTTTTGTAACCAAAGTCAAATTTAAGATTTTACAATGAAATGTACAGTTAAAACTTACTACGTTATTTCTCTTTTCTGCACAAATCGCATATGTATATGGATATGTATAATTTCAGGAAACTTACCTAGAAATAAAAAGAAAGATACTATATTAGAATACAAAATACTAATCATATCAAACACTACCACACTATCAAACACTTGCATCATATGAAGTTCTACTGAAATTTGAATTTATAGTAAGAATTGCTGTAAGAAGTACTGTATAAATATTATAAAATGGTATGAAATATTATAAAACACTGAAAACGCGTGCCATACTGACCGCCTCTGATAGCCAATCGTATCTCCGTTCGACCTGTACAATGCAAAGATGTCAGTATTTTGTATAGTGAAACGTATGTACTGCTACACATCTCGGCATTGAAAGGAAGAGGCGTCGGATGTTCGTTTAAAGTGTGTCAGTCCGTGCTGCTTCTATACGTTGTGAAATTTGATTTCGCGTTGCCTCGTATTGTGTTTTTCATTGGCAGTCGTTTTGCGATCATAGACTTAACAGTGCTCGATCAGCGACAGGCAGAAGAAGAACCAAGTTGATAATGAAAAAATGTTGCATGCCACATATGGTCAAGCATTGTCCTGTTGCAAAGTAGCCACAAGCAAGTACAGCAAGTTCCAAAACATCAGAGATATAGAGATAGTTGTTGAGCGTATCCGAAATGTGAACTAGACAGGTACAAATGTGGTATCCAAAGCCGAGTAATACCATAATGCCAGGTGATATAGATAGAACGGGCATTCGTCTGAAAAGATGTTTTCATACCATATGTTGCTGTATATGCGGCATTCTTTGTAGCATTGCAACCGCAAACGCTTGTACTTGACAGCCCATGGTGGTCGAAGCAAAATGGACGTCTTCAAAAACTATCTTCTGCTGCAGAATACGTCGGACTGTACATGCTGAAACAGCGTGTTATGTTACACGTTCTAATTATTGAACTAGGATTCATTTGATGTCGCAGTACGACCCGTATTTGTTATGTGCACAGAATGCCTGTCCTCTCCGTCGATGATGTGCCGAGACAGTTGCAATCATTCACGTGAATTAGTTCGTCCCGCCTGTACCCATCGATATCATATCCGCATGATTGCGAATTGATTTCGATCAACACGAGCACCTATTTTGTGGAAGGATAAACCAGTCTCAATTAGCCAAATTTCTTCCTCCGTCAAACTCAGAAATGGACTTGTATGACTGCTGTACTGTTTGACGACGCATCATTCGCCATCCAGTACACAAAAACAACGAGAAAACACAAATACAATACGTTAAGTACAGTTGTATTTGTGTTTTCTCAATACTTACGCTACAGTTGTCTATGTTCTCCCTTTCTATATTGCTTAGAAGAGTCGTTCCGGCTACACGTCATGTGCATGTGTAATGTGATATTCTACTCATTTCCATTACCTACCATGATTAACTACTGATAATGAAAAATTCGGGTTGATCGAATGGGACCCTTATGGCGTTGCAATTTCGATGGCCAACAACACACCAGTGTCTTTTGCTGTTCATGTATTGAGAAGAATGCTATTTACTTTTGCTGAACACCGTATACCAGCTGCGTACTTTGCAAGTGCACCGGGAAAAATATTACAAGTTTAAAATCTTACACCGTTGGCGCGTTTGCCTTGGGCCGGAGCTAAAACGATTGAGCTAACCCTCTTAAAATGAATCACAGAAAGAAAGATCACAGCGTTTGAGTAAGCTGTCGCGTTTTATTTTCGTTATTTACGTGTAAGAAAACTTTTACTTTCTTGTAATAAAAATACTTTGATATAAACAGTAGCAAACGTTTCAATAATGTAAGGAGGCAACATTGCACAATGTACCGGAACTTATGACGCGATCATGATACCTAAAAATTGGTAAGTTTTCTCAAAAAAAGTTTTAGCGTTTCCCTTAAAAATATAAAAATTACTGAGGAAGGAAGAAAGCATCGATTGAAGCCCGAAAGTGTAATTTATGATCAAACTTCTAGGCACCCTTTGCTTTTACCTCCAATCTACTACTGGAGAATCATATAAATTTCAAAATTCCGCATTTGTTTTAATTTCCGAGCTCTGAATGTTTTTGTTATAGATTATTTTTTGTCATAGATTGCATAGTTATTTAGTAGTAACTTTCAAATTCAACCAGTATAAAAGTTTTTACAGTTGTGTAGAAATAATACAGTATATGATACATAGTATCTAAACTGATATAACAAATGTCTTCTGAACTGGGAAATACAGCTGTACACTTGCGAAACATCACTATAGCTAAATATCATGATTTGATGTATTTAAACTAACGTATATAAAATCCTTATCTCCCATGTAATATTAGTCTTTATTTTGCAGAGGTGTTTGATTTATAATCACTTTCCAAAACGAAATGTTTATGGCAAAAATATATTATTAACACATCCGTCGATAACCGCCTGGAACTTAAAGAAACGTGACGTGAGGAAAACACAATTATTTGCCATATTTCGGAAAATAATGCCCTTTTCGTCCAACTTCAGTCTGTCGTCTTTGCGAGGTACACTTACTTATTTAAGCATCCCAGACATGCCGCAAAGTAACCTGTATGTAAGATTCTCTGTATTAGACATGGTCCTTTCGGAACCAGTCACCGCTCCCACGCCTCTCTAAGGAGGGTATTAGCGCGGCCCAGCCGCTGCGCGCTCAGAGGTAGAGGCGCCAAAGCAAGTACCGCAGGATTCGGTACCAGGTTCACCCAAACCGACTGAACGCCGGAGCAGAACAGCCGACAGAGCTAGTACTGATATTAATATCCGTCGTCGCATCGGGGCGGAGGCAGTCGTCGGACACCCTCTCGGGTGGGTTGACCCGGTCACGCCGCTCCACGCGCCGGGTTCAGAGCCTCGGTTAAGTGGCTTAGTGGTGCAGAGCCCCGCTGGACCGAATACGGACTAGCATATGCGGATACACCGCTACCGACCTATCCGATACTACGCCCTGCCATAACTGCACGAGTATCCGGATAGCCCAAGCCGTAACCCTAAGCCCAAAGGCCAGAGGGTTCGTGCCCAGCCAGATGGCAGCCGTCCAAAAACGATAAGTCTGAGAACTCTACTCTGCGAAGCAGCAGTAGGGTAAAACTAACCTGTATGTAAAATAAATTCTCTATATGTGTATCAACCTTGTTTCTCTTGCATGTGTACGTAAAAAGATATTTGTGAAATATATATATTGTTGAAATCAATTTCCGTTTGATATTAATATTTTTCAGTATGCAAATTTATGAACATATTACTCAGATGATGTGTATTATTAACATTACAACGGTTTCGCTTCATTAGTACCATTCTTATAAATGGCTCAGTGCTCTTTGGAAACACTCAGGTGGAAATACCCGAAAACCAACGTCTTTCAGAATGTTTTCTGCTCATAACCACAGGAATATAGTTTAAGAGCTACAATGGAGTGAGAGGAGGGTTGTCATTTTCGAACCTTAACGATAAATCGATAGACATAAAAGGGATGTAATGTTCGGTATCTTTGTTTGAAGAGCGAATGTTTTCTCTCGCTTCCGACCACATTTCCGTGCTAGGGCGTGTGATTGGAATACTTGAGCTACTACCCAAATAGCCTCATAAAACAGAGGGAAAACCATTAAAAGGTGCTCTAATATATGCGGCAAAACCACTAAATGTATCAAAAGGAACAATATAAACGATTTCATTCAGTCGTAATTTATTCAAAACAAAGTAAAAATTGAGGAAATCAGCAATAAATGCGAAACGTATAGAGAACATTTTCTCTAGTTTCCTTATTGTTACGTAAAACTGTGCTTACTTCTTTGTTTGGAGTTGGGGTAAAGTATGATGAGTGCTAAAATCGATGCTGGAGTCGTTATCGAGAATTATGAACAGCAGAAATGGAAGTTGCACGTGTTAGAATATATTTATCTGTTTATGCATCTTATATCTGCTTGGTAGTAGCTGTGATGGTGGTAAGGAGTTTTCTGTAAGATTGAAGGTGGTATTGGAGGTTAGAAGTGTGGTGTGATATGTTGATATAGTTGTGGTTGGTTGGTTGTTTAGAGTTTAATGGCACAAGAGGCCGTGAAAAGGACCGAAACACGTAAACATAAAGCTAAACAAGAGTGAAGGCTTGACCTCTGAACAAAAAACGAAGATATAGTTGTGATAGCAGTAGTAGAAGTAAGAATAGGTTACGCCCAGTCGGATAACAAACACTGTATAAAGGTAGTCAGTTGGCCAATATCCAGGTATGTACGCAAAACTACCATCACTTAACATGGCTGAACCGATCTTGTTGAACGTTAAAAGAACCGAACCTCACGCATCTTTTTCGCAACGTTAAAGATTGTCACTACAAGGTGTGGTCCTAATTACTAGGCACAAGAACAGTCTTTTCCCATTTAGAATACAAATAGGATCGTTAAAAAGAAGTTACCGTCGGATGACGTACGCTTTCTAGTGGTTACAGAAGAGGTTGTAAAGAAAATCTTTACTTATTGTCGACGCCGGGATTCGAACCCGGAACGTTCTACTTCGGAGAGCCGCTTTAACCAGTTAAGCTACGCCGACCTTTGTCTATCGAAGCTTATTTTTAAGTCTTTTGTGGGTGGGCATTACACCCTCCCCCACTTGAAAGAGAGGTCAGGATATCGACCTGACTTCGAGTGGTGGACCTAACGGTTGGGTCCTTGGCCACTAGTGTGAGTCGCTAAGTTCCGGCGCCATTTGTAAAGAAAATCTTTTACTTCATCGAACCCGGAACGTTCTACTCCGGAGAGCCGCTTTAACCGGTTAAGCTACGTCGACTCTTATCTATCGAAGCTTATTTTTAAGTCTTTTGTGGGTGGGCATTACAAGGTTTATGCACATTTTTATTGTTATGTGGCAATGCTACACCTGGGTGATGTACTCGTAATATTCGTTTCGTTAAACGAGCACTGAACATTAAATATGGCCGACATAAAGTCAATCACAGAACACAGTCAAATGAGGTTGCTATACCTTTACGAGTTCAAATTGGGAAATCCTAAAGCGGTTGCAGTAAAAAACAAGAAAACATTCAGTGGAAGTAAAACGAATGAGAAAACTCTCTACTCGGCGTTGGTTTCTAACATTTTGCTCAGTAAATTTGAGCCTACAAAACGAATTCCGTGGTCTTTGTCCCTTCTTCATTGATTTCGATGAATTAAAGTAGTTAATCGAGTCAGATCCACGACAAACAGTACGAAAGATCGATCAGAAATTTAGTGTATACTTTTCAACAGTTTCACTTCACTTGGCAATACTAGGAAAAGTAAAAAGCTCGACAAAAGTGCGTGTGGGTGAAAACAAAGCACGGCGTTTGGAAATGTACCCTTCTCTCTGCAGTGAAGGACAAATCTTTCTCCAGTGAAGGACAAATCTTCCTGCAGTGAAGGACAAATCTTCCTGCAGTGAAGGACAGATCTTTCTGCAGTGAGTTATTACTGCGGATAAGTTACTTATATGACCATCGTAGACGTCCGTCCCAACAGTTGGGAGTGCGAGACTCTCCAGGAAAGACTCCAAAGTCACCTTTGCATCCAAAGAGTATGTTGTTTATTGCATGGTGGTGTTCTGCCGGTGTTATTCTCTACTCATTCCTTCCACGAGAGGCAACGATAAATTCAGATCGATATTGTGCGGATATGCTACAAATGCACGATAAGTTTTACCTTAAGCAACAGGAACGTTGATAGACATGGAGTCCTATTGTTTTAGGCTAACAATGCGCCACATATGGCAATGTCAACCATACAGCAAATAAACAATTTGGTATACGAAACTGTGGCTCACCCTTCCTACTCCCCTAACCTTTCTCAACAAATTTCCAATTTTCCTGGCACTTGAGCAATTTTTATCCAAACAATGATTTGCGAACAACGCATCAATTTATCGGAAAGTGGTGGACTTCATCATTTTCAAGCACACTGATTTTTACAAACCTGATATAAATGAATTGCTCACACGTTGGTCATAATGCATTCATTCTGATGGATATTTTTTTTATTTGAATACCATTTTCATTTTGTTTTATTCTTTTTCAATCGCCCTCGAAATTTGCTATTTCATTTCCAGGAACTCAATAGATATTCTTCGGCGTATCCGCAATGCACTTCGCATTACATAGGCACTTTTCGCTCGCCTGCTCCTCGGAACGGCGCTTACCAGCAAAACCTATTTCAAAATCAGCGCTTCTACCTCCCTACTTGCACAGGATTTCAACTTGATGTTACCAGAGAAAGTATCACACAAATTATTCTCGAGTGTCCATCCTTGAATGCTCAGAGTAATATTCTATTTTTCAACTTTCATTGGCTAATGTACCTCATCCCGTCGTTTTGTCAGGCATTCTTGCCTAGAATACAAATCTGTCAGAAAAATAATTTTTACCGTTTACAAATTTTTCTTATACTTTATACGAATTCTTGTAATGTATTGTGTTATATAGTGGGTTTTTTAACCTTATGGTAGTGATTTGCACCACTTCTACGTTAGGGAGTACACAAATCTTCTACCACAACGATCATGTTTATATTATGTACTTGTCTCTAGACTATCGCCCGACACCGGAGCTTCCATTGAAGGAGGTTTCTATTTAAACGAGCCTGATCAAGTTTTGCTCACTCATCCTAGCAAACTTTCCAAAGTCCGTCTGCTTATCTTCAAAAGAAGGGGTTTACTCCACGCTTTAAACTATCTCAGTGGTTCTTCGGAAGTTAGAGCCTAACATCACACACACGCACAAGTTTACACCTTTTGATAATAACTACGGCTTCGCAACTCTTTGCGAACCACTGGTAAGCCCACTAATTTTCTTCCCTTACTTATTCTATTAACTTTTACTCATATGCATGGGCTTAATCATTAATTAATTTTACTTGTAACGTGACGCTCGTGTATCAGCTTGCGAGCGTGTAAATTCACAATGGTACTCCTTCATCGTGTGGTCATATATATAAGTCAATTATCGAATGAAAACAAAATGAGAATAAACTATTCGGGTTTTCTGTTAAACGTCATTTTTGTGTTTGTTCTACCCACCATCCATGTTTACATAATTAAATTTTTGCTAAACATCATTCAACACTATTCGGACATGTTAGAAAAATCGCATGTGAATTTTGTCGGAATAAGACACGATGATTTAACAATGATTATAAGTATTGAAAACAAAACAAAGAACGGGTTACTTACTCTTTGCGATCGAACAGACTTCAATAAAAAAAAAATAAAAAATGGCAGAATGGTAGACTTTTCGTTTGTTTTTGCTCTCTTTCCGCTCTTATGGCATAGTGGTTCGCTTATTGGGCTACAACAAGAGTTAAGATTCAAGACCCGTTAAGGCATGAATGTTGTCTTTACCAGCCAATTTCAAGTAGAGTGTGTGGCGCCATCTATGAATAAGGCTATTCTCTTCTAAGAAGACGGTTCCGGTGAGGCCGGCCATTCTTTGGGATAACAGCGCCCCATATGGTGGCCGGCATTCACACTCAATGCCTCAAAGAACAACCGAAATATCGAAGTGAACGCACATCGATCTTGTGATGGGTTTGTTGACATCCACATCCCATTAACATACACAGTCCATTTCTCTCCGCTGCATACGTTTTTCGATTCACTGGTTGTGGCAGCAATGGCTTAAACCATATATTCCTCATTGGGGAATGAACACAAACTATATCATTTTCTGCCGGTAGATTAGTTGGTTAAGTAATGATAGCTTAATGTTACAAGGAGCTGTAAAACTCGTGCCGTGCCAAACATAAAGTAATTATGAAGCATTAAATAGCCCGGGGACGCCACTCGCTTCCAGTACTTAGAAACAGAAACGTGATGTCCTGAGGGGCGGCAGGAGATAGCACGATCCATATTTAGAGTGTATCTCTTCGGAATCGGGATATAATTAACTTAAATTAATTGAAGTTTTAGTTGTATTTAGAACTTCGTTAACGAAGCGTATCTATTATGTGAAGAGAGAGATTCGCTGATGTTTCTCTCAAGCATTCACGAATCCAACATCACGACGTGAATCGTGTAATATCACCGCCAAAGGCCATAACAAATGTGCCTTTCGTTTAAACCGAAAATTGTCATCGTTATCATTTATTCCGCCTAAACTTAATTGCATATTTTTACTGTTTTTCGAGAAAATGAACAACTTGGAATTTCATTATTTCTCATCAGAGTTTTGCCATTCAGTTTTTATTGAATATGTAGTGGCCTTGCAAGAGTTCCCATACAGGAAAGCATTATTTGAATTGCTGAACGGAAATTTGATTGAAGTCTTAAGTTCATGTTCTCATTAGGGGTCACTTCCCGCTGAAATCTACGAAATGTTAACTTTGGATATTCAACATAGCCGATTAGGGCGAAAATAAATTGCGTACTTACAGCGTGTTACTAGAGATCGACTGTGCGGCTAGTGCCGCTAACCGATGTCTGAGATGGATCTGATGCTTAATCCACGAAGCTTACTTCTTACCTTCAAGAAGTGAGATTTACTTTGAAAGGTAACAGAAATATTCCTATCTTCACCAGCGTGGCATCTTTAAAGACATTGAATTATTATTTTCCTGACTTCGTCACAAATAACAGAGGGTTTCTACGGAAACAGTCTAAGCAAAAATGGATTCGGCCAATTTTAATTTCACTCCGATTACACGTCTCGACTACTGGTCAACCCCTCCAAAATTCGATTTCCTTCTGATCCCTTGCATACTGAAATATTTTATGTTGAACTTCGATGGACAGCCATCACGAGAAATGTACCACAATCTACACCTCTGATTATTAGTAATGATAATTTTGACATTTACGAATATCCTGTCAGCAGAATGTGGATGAAGCAACGTCTGAAAGAGCAACGGTTGGAAACCGAGACATCTTGCTAGCAACGTGGATATTTTACTCCGGCAAAAACACCTACCGCTATCACGTGAATGTGTTTCCTATTTTGATCTCTTTTCTATTGTTAGAGCTTGAAACGAGCTTGAATACAGTGTTACTTGTTGCTTCATTTCTTCCTCTGATGATAGCAATGACACTTGCTGCATAGGCGTAATTACATAAATAGCCTACTCAATTTGCTTATTTTACATATTATCAAGCACTACCATGAACCGCAACAACACCACAAAGTGAATAGTAAAAAGAACGTGTGTATACCTACACCGCATAAATAATTGTAATTTATGTATGTATATGTGTGTGTAAATGACACTGCTAGAGAAATGAGATATTTCCCCCATCTGTAGTAGTGGACGTGAACTGAAAAATGTGAAAATCTAACAACACTTTTCTCACAGGCCACTTAACATATTTTAGTGTAGGCTCTGTATATATTTTTTCAACTTGTCCTAACAATAATAGTTAGTTACAGAGTAACGTGCTACGACGCGATAACATGTTTTAATTTAGGTATATAATTTATATGGGCGATTAACCAAAGGTTCAAAAGTTACTGTATGGAAATTTGCGTTCGCATTTTGACGAACATTTATCTTTACTGAGATAATCGTGATGTCAGCTGTGTGGTTTTTTTCACAACACATATAGATGATAAGCTGTCTTTGCAGCCGTATGCATGGCTCAATTGGTAGAACTGAGAGATCCGCGATTCGATCCCCGTATGCCGGCAGATCGTTGTTACATTGGCGACCATAGGGCACTAGGTCTACTATTCGAGGTCAGGCAAACACTGACCTCTAAATTTCTTATGGGAGGGTGTGAAGTCTTCCCCGTAATACGTATAAATATTAAACTGCCCCAGTAGGCATCGGTATGGCTCAAAAAGAACAGCGCTCGTCCTAGAGCTGAGTAATTCATGGTTCGAATCCCGGTGTCGACAGGATGACTTGTTACACAGCGTACACTGGGGAAAAAGTGATGAAAGACCTACTGCCCACAATAATCGCGAAAGTTCATACACTATATATAGTCACTACAATTTTTCTTTGCTTTTATTTGCGGTATCACGTACAGTGCGTCTATGTCCACATCTCACTTTTGCTGTGCAATATTTTGGCTGTGCAGTAACATCATTTTTGCTGTGCATTATATCCATTTAATTATGGTGAACGGGCATATGACAACCAAACTGATGCCATAAATCATCAGTAACAACAAAGAATCAAAAAATGAGTACTGCAACATTAAAGAGTGGATTTTACACCAAAATGACAAAAATATTCTTTAAAAATTGGAGAAAAAGTTTCGTCACAGTTACATGCCTCATTTTAGGTTATCTGTTAGGAATCCCGATGGGAAGCGGAAAAGGCTACCACTACTGGTCATTTGTCACCGAGTCCATTTTATGACTGAATACCCCACACCGAAAAAATATCATTGAGAATGTGATTTCTATTTTCAGAGATAAACTAGTGCCGAGCAGAAGTTGGCCGTAAACGGTTTTGGTGAAACAAACTTTCTCTCTAAAGGAAAGTCATTAATAACGCCACTTTAGGATAAGGCCAAGAAATTTATTAATTTTCATTGTTCAGAAAACAATGTTTCACTATTTTATTGAAATTGGTGAAGTGTGTTTTGTCAAATATTCTGAAAATTTGTTAAACTTTAATCATTTGTTACTTCCTTGATACGTATTAAAGATACCAACAGGAGGAAATTATATGGTTTAACCGCTTGCAGTCAATTCGAAATTTATATACACTTTAGTGATGTACGAAACAATTATCCTAAAAATTACAAGATTTAGGAAATACGTGGCTTCACGCCAGTCGAACGAACAGAGGTAAAATATTAGCAAAATAAACGGGGAGGAAATGTTATTTACCGTTAAATTATCGTTTAAACAATAAAGGTTCTGCAGTGGGAATAAGCAAAAAATGTGAACGTGAAGCAATAAACATCATGGACGCCACAGCTTTCTCCATACTCGCCAAATTGTCAACATTTCTAAGAGAGAGAGAAGAGCAAAGCAAAATACACTGAAGTGACAAAAGTCATGGGATACCTCTTAATATAGTGTCGGTCCTCCTTTCGCCCGGCGAAGTGCAGCAACTCGACGTGGCATGGAC
>JJRW01S0002240.1:157638-167750 GCA_001188405.1 Loxosceles reclusa
AAACAAAAGCTAAAAACAGTTTGTTTCGCGTGCTGCTCAGCACATAAATCACATGTACGATTTCAGATACTTCAATATGTCAACACAGAATTTAATATGAACACAGATTTTTAATTTAAGTCAGTACTAATGTACTTTTGACTTACTTTAATTCACTTTAAAGTTTCAGTTTAGAAAGATTACGATTTAGAACCTCTGTCAGTGTACATTTATAATTTATACGTAGAACCTTTCTTGTTATATATGTCGTATAATTTCACATTAAAACACTGACTTAATTCTAGTGCTTAATATACTGTCATGTGACACAACGGCCACCGTAAATTTTACACCAATCAATTTTATTTTTTCATTAATTTTCAATATCTGTCACGAGAAGGCATATCGTATTGTACAACGCAACTATTTCAGGAGGGGTGTAAATATGTGAATGTGTTAAAAAAATTGAGTAGGCAGGAGAAGAATCTTTTTAAATGGAGAAAATAATTTTTCTCAATGGTGCGAGGTTTGCAATAGAAGGAAAGAATGTGACATGCCACTGGGATAAGGTCCACCGGTAAACGAAAGTTGAGAAAATAAAACAAACGTATATCACGCTGTTTTTATTCAATGAAAGACATTCAAAAATCGTACTGCAACGAGGGAAAAACCCATATAGCGCAATCTGGTGTCGTTAAACAAAAAGCAAAGAAGGTCAGTGGCGCTGCTAGCACGTGAGATGACGTCAGCGCTCTAGAAAGAAAAGAAGAAAAGAACATGCTTGAATTTTTCTTTCTTTGTTGACCTTCGATAGGATTCTAGAAAAGTCCACGAAGCTTTTTTGAAAAGGGGTAAGCACATTAAGAGCAGCAGGATCAGTTGGTTGGGAGAAGTTAGAGGAGATCGTCGCCCGGCAAATGCAAAAGATTGTTTTTTTTTGACGATTTAGCGAATTAGTAAGGAGTGTTTGAATTTCTTATTGCCGATTTATTTCTGCGATTTTTTTCTTCGGTTATAAATGCGAGAGTCTTCTACCCCTCAGGGGCTCACTTTTTGCTGGCTACGGTGAGTGACTCTCGTTTTCTCGTTCTTGCGCTATCCTCTGGTAGCCGGCGTTGGTTAAATTAGTTCTTGGAATTTCCCGTGGTTAGTTGCGGGTGTGAATTGTAATTATCTCCACCAGAGGGAAAAAGATAATAACCGTCCCCTTTATTTTATTTTTGCGTTGTGTGTAATTTTAGCCCGGTTTTTGTCTTATAAATATGTGTGTATTAATTTATGTGTTTGCGTGGTATTGACAGTCTGTATCCGTTGTAATTTTCAGTTTGCAAATTGTTTAGTGCCTTTATAATTCAGGTAAAAGTACTGAATTACTGTAAGTTCTGAACCCGAATTCTGTTTTGTATTTGCTTATTGTTTGCTTATATAATTTGCTAATAAACTTGCTCGTATTCCTAAATTTCGATCCCACTTCCTCATTTAAGTATACTTTAGTTCTGTTTGGTTTCTTCTGTCAGGAGGCTTGTGTTATAAAGTGTTTCGTTATACCACAGATAGAAGTGATAAGTTTTTATCTCTTATACACTAGTACAGAGTCTAGCTTCTTGAAAGTAAATGTGGTAAGAAGCTATAGTAAAGATCAGTGTCTTTCGATTTATGATCTGGCAGTTCATTGCCAGGAAAGCCCGAATGTTCCGACATCCTACGCAGGTAAACTAACTAGAAGCCACAAATAAACACGAAATTGTTATTGTTGTCAAATCATTTCATCTGTTGCATTCATGATAATTTGGCATTTATTAGACGAGTTGGTTTACTTGATTAATGTATTTCTTTACGAGATGTGTTAAACAAGGACTTTCAGCCTCCAGAACATGTTTGTTTCTTTCGGACTATTTTCAATAAACGCCTGATAGTTGTGGCACCCCTGGTTTAATGTATTACAATAGTCTTCGTTGTTGTTTATTATTCGTTAATTCTTTTTGTTCTTGTGACGAGGACTAGAGGATTTAATCCATCAGCTTGAAGCATCAACATACAACGTTTTATGTGTCATCCTCCCTGCCGTTAAGTGTGATGGCGTCTGTCTCAACCCTGTTGTATCTGCTTAATGTTTGTATTGTTCTGTCCATCGTAAATTTTTATTGCATTCATTTTCTTAATTGAAATGTGTTAGTTTTGATTAATTGATTTTTATTAACTTCTAGCAGATATGTTTCTTTATGTATTTTGTTTTAATAAATGTGTGAGCTGCACGATATAAAGTGCAATTAATTGGTTTCAGTCTGCAGACTTTCGTTATAACCCTGGCTAAGTTAATAAATGATTTGCAATTCTTGTACATGATATAAGTAAACACAATTATAGGAACAACGTTTGTCACAACTCGACAAAAATCAACCAAAATTGACCATGGTTTCGGTGGATTAACCATAGATCCACGTTTTACGACTCCTCAGGGGCTTACCTTTTTGATAAGCACGGGGAAGATCGTGGCGTCCCCGAGGCGACTGAGCCACGCGTGTTACACTTCGTTATTCCTTCTCCAGACTTCATATGTTTCTGTGATGTCATTTCGTCCAGACCTTTGGTTTCTTTCCGTTTATGTGCCTCTGTTCACGTTCTGCTACCATTTTGTTCTTTTCCTTCCAACGTTCTCTTTTTGGTTCTTGTACCACTTTTGTTTGTGTCTTCTTGTGTTCTGTTGGTGTTATCCATGTGCTACTTTTTTGTTTTTCTTCCAAGGATAGCGGTCCATTCGGCTATTCCCTACCTTTAGAAGGTTTCCTTCTTCGCCCTCAACATGGCTGCACGTTTGCTGTGTGTGGCGACCCGTGTCGCTGGAAATGAGGATCCTGGCAATTGAAGGGACGAGGTACTGTCCCCAATACATTGCTTTGGCCCCGGCTTCAGCTAGACGGGAGCTTCAGTGTCGTCCCGAAATGTTGTAATCGGCTAGACGACGGGTACTTTTGAATCCCCCGATTAGGGTCAACTGATCGTTTGTTTCCGGTTTGATTAGTGTTCTTGTCGGCCCATTCGTGATGGTATAGCACCTGATTAGCCCTTCCGTGCTTGCACGTCTCCTTGTAAAGCTCGGTGGTGGGTGGAGCTGCCGGGAGCCGAATATTCTTTTTAATATGGAAAAACAAAATTCAAATCCTCCCTTGAGCGGGTCCTCCAAACGAGACCGACCCGAATGCGTTGTTTCTTCACTATCTGACACTAGTATTACTGCACCATGTCACTTAATCCTTCATTCTTCTGACCCTGGTTTTCCGAACCTCTCTCCCTTTGTCATTTCCAAAGGACTTGCCTACTTGCCGGTAGAACCAATTCTGTTACAAAACTCAGATCAGAGTAATTTGCTTGTAGAAGCTGCTTCTCCTCAACAGACTCGTTCTCTCATGAAATGCACGACTTTCGCCAACTTGTCGATCACAGTAACTCCACATGGATCTCTAAATTTCTCCCGAGGAGTGATCTCAGAAGTTGATCTTCTGAATGTCTGCGTGGAGGACCTTCTTGATTTGGCGTATATGCATGCTTAGAAATGGACGGCCTGTTTCTACTAAGCATGTTATTTTGACATTTAACACACCAGCGTTACAATCTTCCATCAAAGTTGGGTACTTTTCCTGTTCCGTTCGGCCGTATGTCCCCAATCAACTGCGCTGCTTAAAATGCCTGCGTTTTGGTCATGGACAGACATCGTGCCGTGGAATTGCGACTTGCCCACAATGCGGCCGTCCTGCTTGTGACAATGAGTGTCCTTCACCTACTTGCTGTACTAAATGCCAGGTGACCACTCTGCGTATTCCTGCTCGTTCTCATAGTGGCAAGAACAGAAGAATATCCAGCACGTGAAGGTTACACAAAATTTAGCCTCTGCATGGGAGAGTTGTTACGCGGCAGTTACTCGCAGTCCCAGTCCCAAGGGGTACAAACGTCTCTTAACTTCCCCCGTTCATTGTGACACCGGCATTTCTCTCTTCCACTGCTACTCTGCATTCATCTGAGCGTCGCAGGTTTCCTACATGTCTCGTACATCTCCACCAAAGGCTCCTACGGCTCCTCCTGCTCCAAAGAATGTGAATTTGAAACAACAGTTCCAAAAAGTATCAAGATCAAATCAGGAGTTCTCCATGGATCGATCAAACTTTCTAACTCTTCAAGAAGGCTTTCAGCGTTAGAGGACAAGAAGTGCATGGATACTGCACTTCCTGTTTAAACGAAGGTACCCTCGTCCAAACAGGAGTCTACGCATCTAAGCCGCCGTCGCATCCTACTTAGATTTGTGTTTATTCACATCATACACTGGAACTGTCGTGGTTTCCGTGACCACGTCGATGATCTCAAACGGTTGTTGCGCATCCATTCTCCTGTGTGTGTCCCTTTACAGGAAACTATGATGCGTCCGACAGCTCAGGCACAGCTACGTCGCTATGGTATTTATCGCACGGACGACAACTCATCTGAGTCTCGGGGAAGCATTGCCCTTCTTTTCTCCCAACCGTGCATTCATAGCTCTGACGCTTCAGACTTCTTTACAGGCGGTTGCTGTACGTATTTTCATCTGCCGTACGCTCACGGTTTGTTCTGTTTATCTGCCACCGGAAGACGGAGTGGCCTTTTCCACTCTGGACGATCTGGTGTCTCACCTTCCGCAGCCGTTTCTGCTGCTTGGAGATTTCAACGTTCACAGCAATCGTTGGAGAAGCTTCTCTCCTAATAGCAGAGGTTCAGTTGTTGAGCGCTTGCTCACAGATCTCGACTTGTCCCTGGTAAGGTTCCGTATTTTGATATCCCAACGCGGTCATTCGCTGCTTTCGGTCTGTGTTTTTGCTCTCCGTCACAGTACCCACTGTGTGTGGTCGTGGTCTGTCCTTTCCCATTGTGTTGTTTTCTACCACTACTGGCAGCGAGTTTTCCAGATTACTGAGGTGGAAAGTGGATTGTGTCAATAGGGATCATTTTTCCATATTAGCTATGTTCACGGACGACTTGCTTGAGACTCAGGCCATCGATCAAGCAGTGTGTCTTATTTTATTCTCCAAGCAGCTGCGTATTCTGTACCACGCACTTCGACTCATTTACCTCAATCACCTAAACCTTGGTGAAACTACCACTGTCCTGCAACCCGAAAAGTGCAGAAGAAGGCGTGGGACATTTTCCGTAGATATCCGACTCCGTGTAATATGGCGTATTTCCAGCGAGCTTAGACGTTCGCCCGGCGGGTCCGCAGACTCAGACAACGGGAGTCGTGACGGAAGTATATGTGTGTGTGTGGCCGGCGTCACGTATTCCATTAGTTCCTAGATTGTTTAGGACAAGATTCGTCGCATATTTGGTTCTTGCACGTCCAACCGCATATCCTGTTTGTGCACAGATGGTGGAACCGTATCAGATATTCCCAGGACTGCGAATGTCTTAGGTGGATGTTTTCCAGGTTTTTCGTACTTCCAATTACAACGCGTCGTTCCAGGCAGTGAAACCCTCCGCAGAACGTACAGAGATTTTCTTCCGGCCCTTTACACCGTATGGCTACAACACTCTATTTATGTTTCTGGAGCTGCAGGGAGCTCTGTCTCGTTCTCACGATTCTAGTACTGGACGAGATACAGTGCACTATGCCATGTTGTGACACTCTTGTCTCTTACTTCACACCTTGTGTTAGATTTCCTAATCATTTGCTATCCACAGCCCTATTTTTCTAAGTTACCCCTGCAAATTTGGAAATTTCATTCACCCATCTTGTTGCTCTGTGTAGAGTTTCACACTTTTGGCAACCAGTCGAGAACTTGTATTGTCCGTCTATTATCATGCCTTATAATGATGTGTCTATCCCACTTTCATTTCAGTTTATTTATGCGATTACTGCCAGGATTTTTTTTTGTTGGTTCACCCACGTATTTCTCTTCAGATCTCTCTTTGTAATACCCAACAAGTACTTTCCATAATTCTTTGTGTAGTCCGCAGTTTCTGAATTGTCATTGCTGTCAATGTTCATGTTTCACAGCCATATGTCAGAACAGAAAGCACACGCTGATTGAAGACTTTTCTTTTAGAACACAGTCACATATTTTCTTTAAATATTACACACTATTTCACTTTAAATATTGAAAATTCTCCTCCCCCCCACCCCAAGTTTCTCTCTGCGATTAATTACATCTGTAATGTTTTCATCCGCAGACATCTGTTGGCAAAGATAAATATAGTTTCCAACAATTGCAAATGTAAATCTATATATGTTTATCATATACAGTGGGTGGACAAAAATATGGAAACACCTTGGAAAATCCTCGTCTTAATTTTCATGTTTTCTACAGACAAGTTTGTAGGTGGAGCTGTCGTTGTTGCATCATGTAACTACTTATATAAGTTCGTCGACACGTTGCAAGCATCATTTATTGTTAAGACAGAGTACTGTGCAGTTGAAGGAATCTAATAAGATCTGAACAAATTGCAACGCGGCCAAATTGTTGGCGCTCGTGTGGTGGGTGGATTTGTAAACAAGTTAGCGGAAGTTTTGGCTGTACCACGAGGCACAGTATCCGGGATAATGACTACATACAATAATACTGGAAAAACTGCATCTGACAAACACCAGCGTGGACGGAAATGTGTGGTGAGTGACAGAGACAGACGAACATTGCATAGGGTTGTGATGAAAAGTAAGAAGTCTACACCTGCAAAAGTAACTCTTGAGGTGAATACAGTGCACACAAACCTTATCAGCAACAAAACAGTATGAAGGGAACTCCACAAACTTAAGCTTTTTATGGACGACCTACCACATTCCAAAACCACTCATCACTTTTCACAGTGCTGCTAGAAGGAAGTAGTGGTGCCAGAATCATAAGTCCTGGACTGTGAAGCAAGAGAAAAGGGTAATTTGGTCAGATGAGTCGAGCTTTACATTGTTTCCAACTTCAGGCCGAATTTACATTTGGAGAAAGCTATCTCAAACTTACGATCCGGATTGTCTGCTACCAAGAGTAAAACATGGCAGAGTTTCAGTCTTGGTATGAGCAGCCATATTGTGGTATTCTGCAGGACCTATCATCACCCTCTTAGGTCTCATGACTGGCAACGACTACATGCCCGTTCTGAGTGACCAGGTGCATCCCTTACTGCAACGTTTGTTCCCTAATGCTGTTTATCAAAATGACAAACCCCCTGTTCCCACGGATCCCATTGTCCAGTATTGGTTTTCAGAGCACCACTATGAAGTTTCACATCTACCATGGCCTTCACAATCACCCGTTCTCAAAGTTATTGAGCCCTTGTGGTCGGTGTCGGAGAAAAATGTTCGAACGTGCTATCAACTCCCATTACCGGAACTTGCCAATGTTTCGCAGGAAGAATGGTACAAGAACCCCTTGGAACTATATAGGGCTTCCATTTATCCATTCCAAGGAGACCGTCTGCCAGTAATTCTGAATGCCAAAGGTTGTCCTAAACCATATTAGTCAAGGTCATGTGTTTTCATTGTGTGTTTCCATATTTTTTTCACCTACTTATATGTTCGTCTCTTGCTGATAAATAAGTATCAAATAATATTTAGTACATGCCATTTTTTCTCTGCTGCAACTACTTTAAACATTTTCTTTTTAAACTCTGTCTATGCGGATACTGGAATATAAACTATTAATAGGAAGAAAGTTGTTTCCCAATGCTTTGAAATGACAAATTGGCTTACTTGTCCCATTTTTAAAGTCAAATTCTTCATAAAATTCAGCTGTTTTCTCCCAGCGTAACTAGAAAGTCTAGCTGTACATAAGATGGGAGAATTTCTTAGCGATACTATTGTTTTTATTCTGAGAAGCCACATCAACTAAAAAAGCCTTTTGGGTTGCAAGAGACAACGGTTAAAATATTCAGTTTCGCTTGCTTTAAATCTCCTTCTGAAAAGGAAGTTTGAGAGGAAAATGTCTTTTCTGTAACGTTTCTCACCACATTTGAAGAAGTGGATGGGTATTTGGGGGAGGGGCGGCTGGAGGACTACACACGCCTCACCCTTTTCCGAGCCTGACGATAATGATCGCATGTAAATGAAGTCTTAAGACGCGAACGTGTCTCGGAATACTTAAAAGGGAATAGCCAGCTCCGAGGAGGAAACCTCTTATTACGCCCACTTGGGACAAAAGACGGATCTATCTTTGAAAGATCCTCAGAAGTTTTGGGCTTGATTGATGCAAATCACTCGCGCCTCACTTTCAATTGAACCTCATCGGCAGCAAAAATTAGGCTGTTCGCATGTTAATTTTCTTTGTCGCATTCACTCCAACCCGGTTCCATCTGAGAACCTGTTGATGCTTTATATTATTTTCCTCAAGTTTTAGTTTTCTGTGAGAAGATACAGATGGAGAAAAGGAGAAAAGAGAAATCTTGGGAAAGCGTCACAAAATTTGCAAACAGCGCGAAGTTTAATGAACGTGAGAAAGTTTAGAAAGAGGCAGCGACGTCAATTGCGATCTCGGAAGAACAGATGTTCCCTTTTGGAACTTTTAATCGGAGTCTTGTTTTAATGAAAGTCGAGAAAGGATAGCTGTAATGAGGACTCGCATGTGATGGTACATTAAGTTAATTTTTGAGCTGAAACTGTTTCGACACTTTGTGGTTACAATTAAAGCGCCAAAATACAAAGATCGTACTCTCAATGCTCGTACTTTATTCGGAATTATTATTATGAATAGCTATATTACACGAGAAGGTCCTCTACAATGTATAGCTCGGCTATTTCAGTGAGAGTTAAAATACACATATATGGAGGTTAAATGTGCATTCGTATATACTTATATGTATTAAAGATACATATGGAGGGTTAAAATAAATGCACAGATATAACTGTTGTGTCATGGAGGTTTAAAACATGCGAGGTTTGTTGAAAAGGTGTTAGACATTAATTTTGTTTTTGCGTAAACAAATGAAGCTAGCGAATTGTGGTTTGTGCAAGTATGTAAACGATCCTAACGCGCATGCATCCAATTTTGTGTAAAGCTTGGCGATCCACAAGTGTAAACGATCCGCAAGATTCGACAGGTCTTCGGAGGCGAAGCAATGTGCACCACACAGATAAAAGAGTGGTACAACCGCTTCAAAGTTGCTGGCTGTCTTCTTTGACTTTAGTGACGTGGTTCATCATGAGTACCCACCACACGGCACAACTATTACCAGGGTATACTGTCAAGAGGTTCTGTGTCGCCTTCGTGATGCTGTGCAATTCGAACGGCCTGTGGTCTGCGGACAATTGGCAGCTTCATCATGATGATGATAACGCACCCGCCCATTCTGCAGAGTTGATACAGATTCCTGGCCAAACACAACGCACGGGCTCCCTACTCTCCCCATATGGCTCCGTGTGACCACTGACTTTTTCTCAAGCTGAAAATCCAATAGAGTTTTTAAAGTTTTACCATCATTTTTCAAAAACGAAAATCCGACGGCGCTCACTTACACTTCCTTACTCATCGGGGTCTGCCGGCGACTTGCATCTTTTTCAGGCGAGAAAAAAATTCACGCGTGCGCATTAGGATTAACTACGTACGTGCACGAAACTACGCCTCCCTAGCTTCATTTATTTGCGCACGAAAAATTAATATCGGATGCGTTTTGAACAAGCCTTATATATTACAAGAAGTGAGACCATTAGATTACTATGAAAGAAAAAGTCATAAATAGGTAAGACGTATTTCCTCAATGGGTATTGAGCAGATAAAAATGTCAGAGAAACCAGCTGTTTGTAGCCCTCTTGCGGAAGACAGACGTGAATATGTAAGATCTCGTTGAAGACTAACGGCTGAACATTCCAGAAGAATATGAAATCCAGTATCGTTTTGACCAGGATTGCATCTGATGCAAAGAGACGACGTGGTCGTGCTTATAATCTTGTATATAGTGCTTCTGGTAAACGCAGTTCCCAGTCGCAACCGATTAGAAAATGTGTTTTTGCCGAACGTGGAACTTAGTCTGACGTATGTGGAAAGTAAAGTGTCTGTTTGATTTCTAGAAAAATAAAAAGGTTTTGAAGAAAGTGCCTTAGGCAAAAGACGAAAATGAAAACCCTTGACTCATCGGTGTGAAGTAGAAAGTTGCTTTAAACTGTTAAAAGAATCCACGTTAAATTCAGA
>JJRW01S0002249.1:28043-38852 GCA_001188405.1 Loxosceles reclusa
GAAAAAATTACCAAGAACAGTAATGAAAACACTTGCAGCATCAGTCCCAGAGCTATTAGTCGCAGATATGGTAAACTTTCCGTTTTCAGCTCTAGTTGCTTTCCGTATTACAAGCTTTGAGTTGTAGTCTTCGTTAGTGATAGAAGTATGATCACTGCTTTTCACAACTTCACCATTGATGGTCCATGTAACAGTTGGTGGTGGTTCACCAATAACGTTCACATCAAATTTCAGCATTTGCCCAGCTTTGATGGTTATATCTTGCAAGGCCTTACGATCAATTTGAGGAGCCACTACAATAATAAAATAAAAAGTTTTTGCTTCAACTTTGCACAAAAAATGGTTACCTATGAATGTTTTTCACAAATTGTGTGCTTAATAACGAGGAAATTGTAATTATACAACTCGTATATAGCAAAATAAGTTTATTGTACAAACAGTTTATTTCATTAATATGAGGAGAGACACTTAATTAATTAATCAATACTTGGGCAGTTCAGAGTAACCACTCTACAAAGCCATTTCAAAATCAACCGACCATTTTTATATTTTCGAAAGTAAAATTTAAAAATTACCAGAAAAATCAAAAGGAATGGGTAAAAACATCACGTAATACCTGTATGGTATCAATAACGTTGTAATCGTGTACATGTGTGGTGGTAAAGTATTCACGGTGCTTTTCATCCATTTATAAGAAAATGATGGCAGAACACAATATGAACGAACTTTTGCAGAAAATAACATAGGCATAAATAGATCATACTCGTACATACGAAAAGCATTTACTGAAAATTACTCACAAAGGTTTTGGAAACCTTTTCTTTTTATTTGCTAATTAAAAATGATTAAATAATATGAAGTTCCTCCATAATACACATCGATATCTAACTGCATTTGCAGCAGTCGGTATAGCTCAATTGGGAAAACACTCATCCCGAAATTAGAGATCCGGTGTTCGAATCTCGGTGTCGACAAATCGATTTGTTACACCAAAGATTCTTATAAAAAAATGCTATTAAAACTTTTAAAAATGGCTTTAAAGTTAGGAGATACTAATCAGCATTGAATTCGGCAGCAGATGTTTATTCTGTTATAATGTTGAGCTGGACGCTTCCTCAACGTAATTATAACCAAAACTCAAAATAATCACTCTTGTATTCTATCACATTTCTTTTTAACATCGCTAATTTCTGCGTTTACCAAAACAGTCCTTTCTTTAGTATCAGACATCTAATACCAATGGAAGCAGATGGCTCATTAAATATGCTTGTTCTACGTCTAGGCATTGACATACACCTCTTTAAATACAAAATATTTATTAAATGTCTATTGGACCTAAAGTCCGAAGGCAATCATTTATACACCAGAGCGAAATTATTGTCCTAGCAGAGGAGGAGATTTTAACCCTTCTTACGGCAGTCTTAATTCACATACAACCGCAGATTTCGGATCTCTCTAGCCCCATCTTCTGTGAGCACAAAGAACCCTTCATCAGACAGTAGATTAATTTCTTTCCGCCGTTACATGGAGGTCGGAGACATCCGTGGGACATACCCTGGGCTGCTATTAACTTCCAAGGGGTAAGTTGTCTTGATTTCAGCCCTCAGTGATGTACAGAGCTCTCGAAAAAGCTTCATAATGGGGCAGAGCCTTGCCTACCAATTGAGCAGACATAAGAGGATATCCAGAAGCCAGCCTATTTCCATGGCGCACCCGGGGCACCAAGACCGGAGTCTCGAGGATCCATCCCGATGACACGTAACGGTCTGGCCATAACTGTGTTGATGCCCGGATAACCCAAACAGTGGCCCAGAGCTGATGGTCCAGACTCGTTGCCAGCTGGGGCGGCAACCGCCCAAAGATGACGCCGAGGAATAAGCTCATCGAACTCCTCCTCACCGGATGTAACACATTTATTAAATAAAAATCGACTAATAGGTCAAAACCGTTCTACTGAATTCCGTGATTCAACCAACTGTTATTTTTATGCTCGCTGTAAAACAGCATAATCCTTTGGAAAGCCAACTGCTTTCTCATAATGTCAGCTCAACAAAGTTCTGAGTGAGGAAGAAAAACATGAACAGCTCACACAGAACTTTGTCGATCTGACATTATGAGAAAGCAGTTGGCTTTCCAAAGGTTTATGCCGTTTCACAGCGAGCAGAAAAATAACAGTTGGCTATCTTCCGCTGCAAGGTAATAAAATTTCCTTTGTCAGTGATTCGAATTTCTACTGTATTTCTACAAGAATCGTGGATGGAAAAGGTTTGCTGACATAAAGAGTTAAGCCAGTTTACAAGTATGCTTCATGCCTCATCACTTATCAACTCTCAATATGCTGTTTGGAGTTTTTGACGCAATCTAATCTCATTCTCTGATATGGTTGTTTTTTCACTGTATTTTCCCCTCTTTTCAGTCTAGAAAGCAAGCCATCCAGAGGTAAAATGCGAATCCCGCTGGTCAGAAACAAAGAATCCGTTTAAAACAATTGGTGCTAACGATAGTTGTAGAGGCGGCTGAATGGATCCGAGTGCTGATAAGCACAAGGGAATTATCGGCCTTAAAACTCGAAAGCCAATCTGGCTGTTGTGAACTGAAATTGACAAAAGCCATCACAGGTCGCTTGCAAACGGAAATTGCGATTCTTCAATTTACTTCACAAATTTGTTCGAAACAAATCACAAAAACCGGGTAATCCAAAAATGACAGAAGAAATAAAATTCAATAATTCGAATAGCACTGACAGTAGCACGATGCGGTTTTCGTAGAACTGCGTAGAAAGACATGTTTTTTTTTTTTTAACTAACGAAACATTTTATTGCCAAAATAATTACATTTCCCATTAGTTGTACAGTGACGCAGTCCAGGTCGCAACGCAGTTAGGATTACAAACGTTAAATGTGACGGCCGTCAGATGTATTACGACACTCTGCACAGCATCGAAGAGAGTTTCAGCTGTAATTCCTGTCACATGATGGCGAATAGCTTCTTTCAACATGGCTAGTGACGCTGGTCGACCTCTGTACACCTGTGACTTCAAGTAGCCCCGTAGCCAGAAGTCACAAGGTGTATCGCCTCCAGACCTTGGTGGCCATTCGTGTGGGAAAGAGCGACCGAGGACACGGTCATCGCGAAAAGTCGATCGCAGTAAGTGCTGAACAAGACCTGTGATGTACTGAGGCTCATCCCGCATGAATACTACTTTGAAGCTCTTGCCTCTCTTACAAGTTGAGAATGATGCTGATACTTAAACGCGCTGCATAATGCTAGATTGTGACAGAAACAGTTCGAAATGTACCGCTCAAAGAAAGGGGAGTCTATAATGAATGACACAGTTAACCTGGAGCACACGGCCACATTTGGCTGATGCAAAAAGGATTTTCATAATTGCATGTGGGTTCTCTCTCGCCCAGATGCCGCAGTTGTGTGCATTTGCACTTTCATTAAGCGAAAAATGCGTATCGTCAGTCCACAGAGCGTTTGACAGCCAATCCGCATTGTTTTCCATCTGTTCAAAAGACCAACTTGCGATTTCATGAGGTATCTCGAAATCGCTTGGGTTTAGTTCCTGTGCATATTTGATTTTGTAAGGATACCTCTTGAGGATGTTCCTGAGTGATCGCAACACAGTCCCATACAGAATAGCAGGCCGCCTTGAAATTTCACGACTACTGCCTTTTCCATGCGCGGAAGCTACACATTGTATGTTGAGCTCGTGTTCGACCTCGCGCAAAACTGCAATAGAGGTTTTGCGTCACCTGCTTCTTGCACCTGCTTCCAAACTGCCTTTGTGGCCTCAAACCGTTTCATTCTATCATTGAGGGACAAGACATCGGTCCTTTTCCACTTTTAATACCCCGCATCGAACGGTAGGTGAGCAAAGTCGCACTTGTACGTTCTGATAATACAGCATAACTAAAAGTGCTTTATCTCGTAACGATAACATTCCTCACCTTAACGGAACGTTTAACTTAGGTAATAAACGTTAAATACTTAAAGCTTATCTTCAGTATTCACTACATCTGTTTAAATAGCGACAGGTGGCAGCTCCAGAGACGCTACAACACCACCTGTTGATGAAAAATATAACTATTCTGGCACTAAACGTTTTCGCTATTAAAAGCAATCATAAGTCTTTCCGTAAATTTCTGTGAAAATCGCTTCGTGCTTCTGTCTATACTTTTCGAATAATGGGATTTTTATTTTTCTGTTACTTCTGGATCACCTGTTAATTTGTTAATTTCTCTGACTTTCCACTGTTTCGAGGTAGGATGACCACCCAATCACTTTAAATTGGTTATTTCTAGAAAACCCTATTGAGCCAGTGTACTCTGTTTCTACATACATAGTACATGAATCTTAATATACAACTTACGTAGATAGGACACTGGTGTGCAAAAAGTAAGGACGAAGCTGAGAAATTAGCATATGAGCGGAACGAGCAGGCAGGACGGAGCGAAAGACCAATTAGGAAACCGACGAGGACCAGACACAGTAGGGTATGTGTATAGATGCAGCATGACGGAATGGACGAGTGTCAGAAGAGTATAAAGCACGCTGGCGGTGTATGTTCAGCATTTCTGTGAAAGCTATTGCACGGTTTACATAAGACTGAACGTCGTCGAGGTGCGGGCGCAGTGGGATATGTCCAACAGGCAATCCTGTAGACGAATCTGGATGACTTTACCCAAGATCGATTCATTGGGAGGTTGGAGGAAGGGTGTAGTGTAACCAATGTGGCTACAGAGTTCGAGATTACTCACAATATCGTTTGACGAGCTTGGGGAGCATTTCGACCTGCAGGAACAGCTGTCCGAAGGTTCAATAGTGGTCGTCCACGTGCAACGATGACGGCGAACGACCAGTATATTGGCCTACATGCTAGAAGGAACAGACGGCAGACAGCGGGAGACATCGCAAGACACATGCAACAGACGACTGGACGACAGATATCGCGTTTTACCGTGGCCAGGAGACTGCACACTTGTGGTCGATTTACAGTACGGTGTATGCCATTAACGCCTGCTTATCGGTGATGGCGTTTTGTGTCGTGCCAGGAACGCAGGAACTGGACAGATCAGTAATGGGGTTGAGTACTCTTCACGGATGAAAGCAGATTTAGTCTGACTAGCGATTCTGGATGCATACACAACTGGAGAGAGCGGAGAACACGAAATAACCCGTCCAACATCGTCGAAAGGCACCGGTTTGGAGGTGAGGGAGTTCTCGTTTGGGGAGGCATAAAGCTTGGTACCCGTACTGACCTTCATATCTTCCGAGGAGTTTCGGTCACTGGCGCCCGCTATTGGACCGAGGTTCTCCTTCCTCACATGCGTCTTTTCAGAGGTGCTATGGATCCTGAGTTCTTTACATGGACGACAACGCGACACCTAATCGTACAGAGTATGTTGCAGAGCTGTTGGAAAGTAAAGATATTCAAAGCATCGAGTGGTCGGTAAGGTCCCCGGATCTAACTCCAATCGAACACGTGTGGGACACTCTAGAGAGATGACTGGCAGCACGTTGCATGCCGCCAGCAACGATTCCGGAGTTGAGATTGGCGTTACAAGAGGTATGGGAAGCAATGCCTTAACAACTCTTTGACAACCTTGTCCTCAGCATGGGCAGACGCTGTCGATCCTGCATACCAGTCAGGAGTGATCATATCCCCTACTAACGGCTGGATGTTTCTTGCCAGTCACTTGTCACATGGACATTTCGGTCTTCTGTCGAAATGTACCCGAAGCTCATTTTTCAATGAAGTTCCTTGTTATCCTTCGGATTTCTCTGTTGGAGAGTTTTGTTTACTTTTCCCATGTCCTTCCTGATGATCTTCTGAAGTTCTTTGTGTCGATTGGGATCACTTTTGCACGACGTTACGTGCGATAAACAGTTTCGTCAGTAATTTTTGCACACCAGTGTACTAAAAAAATACGTCAATTGGAAATTTAATAGTAATAACAAAGATGCAGGTTAGCACAGGAAAGGCATAGTATAGATTCACGTCCACAGTCTTTTAATAGTCTCTCGAATTGTCTATGACTGTATTCCATCGGAGTGGTGGCTTCGTAATTCGTTGTGCGCTCCCAGATATGTTAATATTACAAACGGAATGGTGAACAGCGCTCATGAAACCATATCTCGTAGGGATTGTTTGAGCTTAGGGTATAAATTAAAGTTACATATGCAGAGTAAGACATAGTGAGTGTAGAGAGTAGTACAATACTCTCAACACCATTTTGTGAGCACGTCACAGATAATAGCAGCCACATGACAACGGGCGTTGCTATGTGAGTGTGGGTCAGAAAGTGACATTATTTTTACGCAGGGCTTCAAGCAGGTAGCGTTCTGAGAAATGCAAAATATGCCGCATTTATAGGTTGTCTGTTGGGTACTTGTTGAGTAAGGATCACACCGTAGCACGTTGTCACGTCCCCCGCTTGAGTGCGTTCACACACTTTCTTTCCTTGTTGAACAGTAGTGCATCAGCTCCACAGGCTTTAACAAATCCCTGATAACCTGCTTTGCAGTACAGTCAGTTGTAAAGAATATCTTTACTGGTTGTCGACGCCGGGGATCGAACCCGGAATGTTCTACTCCGGAGAGCCGCTTTAACCGGTTAAGCTACGTCGACCGATGATTTCTGTGCTTATTTTTAAGTCTTTTGTGGGTGGGCATTACACCCTCCCCCACTTGAAAGAGAGGTCAGGGTACGACCTTACCTCCAGTGGTAGACCTAACGGTTGGGTCCTTGGGGCCACTAGTGTGAGTCGCTAAGTTCGGGCGACATTTGTAAAGAATGGCTTTACTTCATTGTCGACGTCGGGAATCGAACCCGGAACGTTCTACTCCGGAGAGCCGCTTTAACCGGTTAAGCTACGTCGACTCTTGTCTGTCCAAGATTATTTTTAAGTCTTTTGTGGGTGGGCATTACACAGTTTCAAGTTTAATGAAGGGGCTTCGCTATAATTTGAAAAATATGTGCTTCTCTACCAAGTTTCTATTCGAACTGACTGTGTAATGTTGATGTGTGTCAGCAATACGTGAAAGGTCAAAACGGGGAAGGTGAGACCTTGCATGTGATAACACTGTCAGGAACGCACATATCACTACCTCTGTCTGGAAACGCTGTGATCACCATTAAATCTACAACCCTTGTATTTTAGATAGCTCAATTATTCTGCATACAATAAAAGAGCAGGAATCTCAATATCTCCACATTGTAAAGAAAAACTTTATTTATGCCGACGGTGGGATTCGAGCCAACGGATCTGTCATCTCTAGAGTGACCGCTTTACCGGTTAAGCTACGAAGACGGGGTGACTCTGTAGCTTATTTTGAAGTCATTTGTGGGTGGACATTACAACATATTAAGGCAAACGCTGTTTTTTTGTCAGCATATACTGTATATGCACGAAATTTGCATTCGCCCGTAAATGCAATGTTCAGTATGCCACTTCAAATTTCAAGTGAAAAACGTTTTCGAAAAGAAAATAGTAACGTGTTTTATATACACTCACTCCTACACTCACTAGATGTAACTGAAACAACAGGGTTCGGTGGACCTTAGATCTTTATCAACTGGAAAGCTTTAATTGCCCCAGGAATCTTTAGATATTGCTGCAGAATTATTGATGATATAGTGTTTTTTCTCACCTGGAGTCAAGAGAATATAGATATTAGACTGTATCCCAGGGTTCGAACTTAGGACCACTGCTCTGGAAATTAGTTTTGGATTTCACACCGTAGTGAGACAGGTTAGTTTTACCCTACTGATGCTTCGCACAGTAGAGATCTCAGACATATCGTCTTTGGACGGCTACCATCTGGCTGGGCACGAACCCTCTGGCCCTTGGGCTTAGGGTTACGGCTTGGGTTATCCGGATACTCGTGCAGTCATGGCAGGGCGTAGTATCGGATAGGTCGGTGGCGGTGTATCCCCATATGTCTGCCCGTATTCGGTCAGGCGGGGCTCTGCACCACTATGCCACTTAACCGAGGCTCTGAACCTGGTCGAGGTGGGCGGCCAGGTCAACCCACCCAGTGGGTGTCCGACGACTGCCTCCGCCCCGATATGACGACGGATATTAATATCAGTACTATCTCTGTTGGCTGCTCTGTTCCGGCGTTCAGCCAGCTTGGGTGAACCTGATACAGAATTCTGCGGTTGAAGCCCAGGGCTCCTCTATTTCTGGGCTTGCAGCGGCTGGGCCGCTAGTACCCTCCTTGAGAGGTGTGGAGGCGGTGACTGGTCCGAAAGGGCCGCTGTCTTAGAATAATGTAAATACACTCATTTGCAAAAAAAAAACATGACGCACCATGAAGAAATTGTTGCTTTGCTGAAAAACTCGGCATGCTGATGTGACTGACGCAGATATGTAAATGACTACATTTGTGTCGCGATTCGATACACGGAGTGGCCACTAGAATGCGTAATAAGGCTTCCTGCGTTGGCTTTAAGAAAGGTCTTCGAAGGATACCTGTCTGTAGTTCTGTTGGGGAGGATTCTTTGATCACTGGATATGGCTTTAAGATGCAGACGAAGAAAATTTTCCTAGATAATAATGTTTGAGAGGGTGGCACATTACTGAATTGCAAAAAGCAGGATGGTCCCATCGACGAATTGATCTGCACCCACACTGTTCTGGCTGTACCGAAATGAGGTTTCGGAATCAGTGGATGCAATAGGGTACTCATTCCCTCAGGATGCCCTCGGAAAACTACAAGTAGACAGGCACGTTTGATACTGCGACAAGCACAAACACATCCAATTGCTTCTTTCCCTTTCGTCCAAGATGCAGGTTGCACCGTCGTTCGAGGTCTTCGTGTCTGCCAGTAGCGTTGTGCGGCGCCTTGAGGGAAGACATTTGGTCTCACGGCGCGCAGTATCAGTGCTATTATAGACAATCACCTGCCGTCGCGTCCTTTTGTAATGGTGTCATGCATGACAACACTGGAATGGAACTGATTGCTCTTCAGCGACGAATCCCGGTTCAGTTTGGACAACGATGACTTCCGTGTTCGTGTTCGAAGGCCGCCCTGGTTAACGCCTTAATCCTGCATTTTCTGTCGAACGCCACACGTCCCTCACAGCCGGCGTTGTAACCTGGGAAGCAATCGAATACGACAGTCGGTCTTTCCTAGTCGTGGTCCAAGAGACAATGACAACGCAGAAACATGCGCAGGACATCCTGCATCCACATCTGTTTCCTTTCATGAAAGGGCTCTCTGGAGGCATTTTTCAGCAGGATAATACTCGGTCGCACACGGCAAGAATGTCTTAGGCATGATTCCACCAGCGTACCGCACTTCTCTGACCATCCTGATCGGTAGATGTATGGCCAATTGAAAATGAGTGAGACCGTTTTAGACGCCAACTACAGCACTGTGCCAGTGTGCATGATATCGAGGTCCCATTTGAAAAACTGTGGATAGACTTGTCGTAGGACACTTTACGGAGCGTGTATTTCTCGATGGTGGCCTGTATTGCGATATGTATTCATTTTTTACAATAAAATATCCTTTTGCTTTGCTATTATGATCTTTTACTGTTATGAATATGAGAGTCACAGATATAGAGTTTCATTTGTCTCTGAACACTGCAAGGAAAACTTGCCCGTTTGTCGACGCCGAGATTCGAACAGACGTATCTGTCATCTCTAGAGTGACCGCTTTAAGCTACGCCGACAGGCATTTGGGTACCTTATTTTCGAAGTCTTTTTTTGGGGAACATTATATTCTCCTCCACTTGAGAGAGAGAGAAGTCAGGACACCCACCTGACCTCGAGTGGTGGATCAAACGGTTGTGACCTTGGCCACTGGAGTCAAAACGTTCGGGTGTCATTGCAAAGAAAACTTGCCAGTTTGTCGACGTCGGGATTCGAACCAACGGATCTGTCATCTCTAGAGTGACCATTTTACCGGTTAAGCTACGCCGACAGGTATTTGGACAGCTTATTTTCGAAGTCTTTTATGGAGAGGCATTACATAACTCCTTCACGGTTGCGCGAGTTCTCGCTTTTTATGAAAATGAACGCAGAACTTTCTTGGTACGAATGATATAGAATGGAAAAATTAATAAGGGAAAAACTTACAGAAACGTGGTTTAGCTGTTATGGTTTTGGAAGCAGCACTGGGATCACCAGGACCTCCTCTGTTGACAGCAATGATTCGGAACTCATAATCCTTTCCCTCAGTAAGGAAAGGAGCAGTTCCTTTTGTCTGATCTCCTGGAACTTCTGCAGCTTTCTCCCATTTCATTGCACCCTTTTCTCTCTTTTCAATAATATAATGATTTATAGCAGCACCTCCATCAGATTCAGGAGCTTTCCATGCTAAATCCACATGATCTTTATTCCAATCAGTGGCTTCTGGTATACCAGGAGCACTTGGAGGACCTGGAGGGAGAAAGAAAAACGTATTAAAGTAAAATTCGTAAACATGGTAATAACAAGAAATACGTCATAATAACAATTTTAAGACTTTTATCTTGGTTAAATAAAATCCTTTTATTAGCTTGTGTTTGAATAGACGCCTTCATTCACATTTACATACTGCGCTACAGCTAGCTGCTTTAGAAATAACATGTGACAGACGATAACAAAAACATACATTTCTACACTGAGGTGAACTGCTAATTTTGAACGAAGAAATTTGCTGAGTTTAACCTAAAGCTCCCTTCTCATCTCCCCTCCCCTCCTAAAAATGCGAGAATGAAAAATATATATGTTGGTATTGGACAAACGTTAATGAACACCTTAGTTTGTAAAAGAGGAGGTGAAGGAATGGTAGTTTCTCCTGTTTAGATTC
>JJRW01S0002250.1:16790-33970 GCA_001188405.1 Loxosceles reclusa
AGACAAGAGTCGACGTAGCTTAACCGGTTAAAGCGGCTCTCCGGAGTAGAACGTTCCGGGTTCGATTCCCGGCGTCGACAATCAAGTAAAGAATTTCTTTACAATATACACTGTGTAATGTCCACCCACAAAATACTTCAAGATAAGCTGCTACAGACAAGAGTCTCGGCATATTTTAATTGGTTAAAGCGGCCTGTCTGGAGCTCTGGAGATGACAGATACACAGGTTCGAATCCCAGCATGAACAATAAGTAAAGTTTTTCTTCACAAATGGCGCCCGAACAGGGACACACAATAGTGGCCATGGATCTAACCGTTAGGTGCCCACTCGAGGTCAGGTCAGTATCCTGACTTCTCTTTCCAGTGGGGGAGGATGTAATGTCCACCCACAAAAGACTTCAAAATAAACTGGTACAGACAAGAGTTGGCGTAGCTTAATTGGTTAAAGAGACCTCTCTGGAGCTTTGGGGATGTCAGATCCGTAGGTTCGAATTCCGTCATCCATAATAAGTTGTTTTCTTTATAGCTGAAGTGACAAAAGTCATGAGATAATAATATGCAAGGTGGCTTTAACATCGCGTTACAGACGCATAAATGGACAGTGCGTTCTCAGTGCTTTCAGTTGGACGGTAGTGAGTCCTGTGAAATCTTGCCTGACGTGGCTATGGCTACACGACCAGAATTGAGAGACTTTGATCGCGGTATGTTAGTTGGAGGTAGACGCATGGGAAATTTCATTTCTGATATTGTTCGAGAATTCAACCTTCCTCGATTCACAGTGTAAAGAGTGTGCCGAGAGTACCTGATTTCAGACATTACCTCCCACCATGGACAACTCAGTAGCCGACCGCGTGTACCTAATGAACGCGAACAGAGACGTCTGATTAGAGTAGTCCGTGCTAACAAGCGACACTGGGTCAAATAACAGCAACAATCAATGAGTCACGTTTATAGGCACGTGTCCATGAGATCGATGCAACCACATTAGCGTTTATCGGCTATGGCAGCAGAAGCCCGACTCGAGTGCCTTTACTAACAATCCGCTTTCGGCAGCTGAGACTTTCTTGAGTTCGCGGTAGATGACTGGAAAAACGTAGTTTGGTCACATGAGTCACGGTTCCACTTGGTACAAGCTGATGGTAGGATTCAAGTGTGGCGCAAACATCACGAAGCCATGGACTCAAGTTGTCAACAAGGTATTGTGCAATTTGGTTGAGGTTCGACAATGGTGTAGGGCGTTTTCCATGGCATGGACCGGATACTGTAGCCAAACTGAACCATACATTAACTGGAAATCATTATGCTCAGCTACTAGGAGACCATTGGAAGTCAGTCTTGAATTCCATATTCCCAAACAACGATGAGGTATTCCAGGATTACAATGGACTATGTCACCAGGACAAACCCCGTTCACGACTCGTTTGACGAATATTGTGGAGAATTCCAGTGACTGATGTCCCCACCTAAATCCCAATACACGAACCCCAACAAAAATACTTAGGTTACCTGCGAAACATCTTGTTTTTAGAACGCTTCTATAATTATGGACGGTCATCCAGGCAGCGTGACTGCTTTAACGTGTAATTTCACCAACCAGAACCATTTTATTACGTTCTGTGGTAGTTTCTTATCTGGCTGTAAGGTTTGCTATTATTATAGAAGACGTTTTTTAATAGATACGCTTATCATAAATACAATATTCCAGCCTGGCGATCTTGCACATCAGCAAAACGATCGTTAATCGATTTCTACAATAGAAAACGCTGGTATCTTTACTCTTGCTTTGTTTGATTTACTGGCAGTTGTGAATTATGATTTTCTGATTTTTTAAAGAATGTGGCCAGTGCATTTCTTCCAAAGGTAAACATGTCCCTCAATGGGCTTCACGTACATAGAAGTGACTTTTGTTCACTAGGTGTCTTTTAAAAGTTTTATTTTTCAACTTTATACAGAAGCATTTGTGTTTGAACAAACTGAACGCGTAGAGAAGCAATTCACTAAAGAGCGTATGCTCAAGGAATACTAGCTCAACTGCAAATTGCGGCGGTAGCATAGCATTATAGCGTATTGGAAAGACTGCATGTGGAGATTCGTCGCGAAGATGACCACGATCCTGATTTCGTTTCCTCGTTCAGACAGAACAGATGAATGTTAAGATTACGGGTCCACATTATTCCAAAAGTCATCCTCATTGGTTCTTACACGGCTGGATGCTTTGCAAAAGAATACGAAAGATTTACCGGAAATGTCGCAAAATTGAGTACGTCACTGTAAAATTATCCGCTAAACTTAATAACAACTTTAAGAGAGAAACGCGAAATGGTTTGCTGAATAATATTTTACTCTACGCACAATACATGCAGTTTTACTAATGAGACGAATTCCTCAAAATCAAAGTTCAATTATATTTTCAGTGAAGCACGAAAACGACCGACCATCAGTCTAACATACATGTTTCATTGGAAAATCTGGAGACACTGTTACCACCAGCAATTCCAACAATTTTCCTTCCGAAGATTGAGGGAAACATTCGAACTGAGTATGTCTTTGATAAATCTTGAGAAACTAGAGTCAGAAGTCTCTCTCTATATATACGTACGATATTACAATAACCTTTGAGCTAGTCCGCAAAATGAGTGAAGAAATAGACAAAGGAAATGCAGAGAAGTGATTATTGTCAATGACTTGGTTTAATGATCTCGTTATTACGAGGAAACAGACTTCACTGACTCCCACAAGTGGAAAATGGATAATAGGAACGCAAAATGCACATTAAAGGACTTTATGTCTGACCAACCGTCTCATCTTAATAACGGTAAGGTAGGAGCAGAGGCTTTGAGAAAAAACTCGACTTTCTGCTGCTACATCTTAGAAATTTTCTCGTAAGTTGAAATGATGCCGTGTAGTGATCTGGGCTACTACGTGATTCAACTCTCAACCACAGAAAATTCCCACCCTATTTGCATACAACAAAACAGTTTTCTTCTCCAGCTTTTTTCTGCGACAATGCGTGTAGTGATCCTTTGCACTGCGCACTGGAGTGCCCACTGAAAAGGTCTGCTCGATTGTTAATAAGGTCAGTTGAATATGAGATGGCACAGATTCTGCATCTAGAGTTTGAAAATGAGCTCTAAATGTGTCATAAAACAGTTTATCTGAGCTTTGCAAGCTCTTGACTTTACAAGAACGTTCCACGTTCATGCTGAAGTAATCTTAAACTCCAGTAAATAAAAATATCAAAAATTGCCTTGTGTTGGAAATCTCAGACTTAACTAAAAACTTAATCAAATAAATGCAACTTAGCTGTGTAAATGAAAACAGAACGTAAAATGTCAAACATTCATTTACTGAGATCTCAAAGGAAATACAAGTTAAATAAGGTGGCCGGAGTTCCTAGTGGGCCATAGAAGGGTGGTGGCCATAGGAGGTGGTGGTGGAGGTACTAGTAGGGGGTGTCGTAGGGGGCGACCGGTCGGGTCGAAGTGGCCGGAGTAGAGAATTCCGCTCCAGACGTACTCACATTTGGCACATAAACAAAACTGGCAAACTTCAGATGTAAATTTAAATCAAAATACACCGAGTAACACGAATTAAGTCAATCTTAAGTGAAGCCTAAGTACTTAATTTTCAAACTTTCAATTTAACTAACTCTTTCTTCTCTTTTGAAACGTTAATTTACTTTAATCAGAAAGGGTATTTATTGGTGTAGTAAATTTAAAGTTTTCTTATCTGAAACTTACACAATAACTTTAGCCAAAAGTTAGAATTCAGAACCCTTGGTGTAATACAACTTCTTCTAGAGTGACGGCTTAAATCAATTCGCTGTGTCCTATTCTAGACAATCAGCAATTGGCACTATTCCCTTGTACTTTACGATTCAATTTAGAAATATAGCGTCTAATTTTTTCACAGAGACAAAGCTTGCTATTTCCCAGTTAGAAAGAGTGTGGTCGAGGCTTAAAACTTTTTATATACACAGTGTTTTGCCAGTCATTCAGAAGTGGCTTTTTATACCTTCTAACGCTGCTTTCGCTGTCGTTGAGGCGTATGGGCACGATAATATATTGATCGTTTGAGGATTGTTAATATGTTAAAAGAGAGGATGGCTCTTAATCATCAAATCACATGCATCAAAACTGATGCGTGCACCACTCTTTCTCTCTCTCTCTCTCTCTGAAGCGAAAGTGGGAATCGGGATTCAAACTCCGGATAACGATAGGATAATTCAACAAAGTTATATTCTCAACGTTGAACACAAGTGACGATAAATCAAAGTTCGTTCACCGTAGTTTCGATGGATTTCCTGGATCTTCTTTAACAAAAACTATCTGCTTTTAAGACTTTTGTATTTTGGGCAATCAAGCTGTGCTCGAATCAAATTCTTATAAAAGAAGAGCTTACTTATTTGAACTACCTGGCCATCCAAAAAGTGGTTTCCAACCGAACATATTATCGATTTCGCCTTTCACAAGTTTTCCCGGCCTAAAATCCAATTCACTCTCATGCCAAGTATCCCCTTCCTAATCTCTCGGCCATTGTTTCTGTCAATCAGCTTTAAAATTGGTCAAATTTTACGCAAATCCAATTTCCATGTAAATCATTTTCCTTTCAGCAAGGTGGTTCTTAATTGGTTGAAAGATTCCATACGTTCCGAAAATTCTTGGAGGGGATATAAAATCCCTTGTCAGTGTAGGTTTGCCTACATTGATCAGACATGTCGTGCGCAGAAATTTCGTAACTGAAAACACAAAAAATATGTGAAAAACCAAGAAACATAGCGGTCTGCTATTGCCAAGCATTGTTGGGATAACGACCATCAGTTCAAATTTTCCGACGCCAAAATTATGAAAAAGGTACGTTCACCACACGAACTCAAGTTTTTAGAAGACTTTTACATTATACAGGGGAGAGAAAATTTAGCTAATTCTTATTGCTGTCCTTTCTTTTATTGCTCTTGGAAACCATTTGCTAACCGTCACAACGAGAGGGTGCGCGGGGCTTGGGTAGTAAATTCCTCGCTACAGTATTCAATCCCAAACATGAGGTCAGTTCACTAGGACGTGCTTTTGTGTGAACATCTTTCAGTCGTCGCGTTTTGAAGACGATGGATCCAGAGATCCATCGAAACCATGGTCAACGAAATTTGACTTATCTCCACTTGCATTCAGGGTTCCGAATATAACTTTGTGGACTTATATTTTACCTAAGGATTGCAAATCACCTACCGATAGGATGTCAGCTTTTTGACCATTGTAAGGTTATCCCTGCAGAAGACTTCGATATAAGCTGCCCAGATACCAGTCAGCGTAGATTAAATGCAAAAGCAGTCTCTCTGGAAATGTCAGATCTAGAAGTCCGAATATCGGCGTCGACAAAGAGGAAGTCTTCTTTACAATGGCGTCTGAACAGGGACTCACACTAGTGGCGATGGACCCCACCGGTAGGTCCATCACCTAATGTCAGGAGGTACACTGACCTGTCTCTCAACGCGGGGGAGTATATAAGGTTCTCCACACAAAATACTTTGATACAAACTGCCCAGATACTCATCGGCGTATATTAAATGGAAAAGTGATCTCTCCGGAGATGACAGATTCGTAGGTTTGAATCCCGAAGTCGACAATAGAGCAGTTATCTTTACATCACAACTTGCTTGAATTTTTGACTTAGTTACAGCAACAGGTGGTAGATTCTTCGACTGCCTATTGCTAAATGTAATTCCACATCTCTGTGACACGATACCACATCGCATTGAAGAAAATATATCTAAAAACGGCCATTGCACTTCATATTAGTTTTTGCATAGTTTTCATGCCTTTTTGTCCCATCTCTTTCTCAGCGTCTTAATTTTATTTTTTGAACATATGCAATACCCAATGTTTCGCACATGTGTGTGTCAAATTTTATCCATTTCTGCCTAATCCTTCTTCGTGTCGTATTTCTTTAGGTTACCGAGCGTATTAATAATAATAATAATAATTCCCATTGTATATATTCTACAAAAATCTTTTGAATGTGAAAGTACTCAGCGGAACCGCACCATTAGTTAAAGATTATACATTTATTTCATTATAGAAGTTTTCCTGCAATACTTGAAAGAAAGAAAAGAACAAAATAATAAAAAGACAAAGGAAATAAAGAAATTAATTTTGATTATTGAAATACGAGATTTGCTTTGATATTTATGGATATCGCGTACAAAATTCATTATTTACAGAAAATGAAAAGTTTCTACATCGTCTGAAGTGGGAACCGCATTCATTATTGTTATCTCGTACGGCGCTGTTTACCTTTATTGTGTGTGCATGCGTGTTTGTGGGAGAAGTTGACTTTTTCCTAGAAATAGATTAGAAGTGAATGAAAATTGAATATTTCATGCTGTGATGATAATGGTTTGAAGCAATCGAGAAGATCCAGAAATGCCTTCAAGGCAATATTTCAGATGTTCGACGGCAGGAAATTGAATATTTGCCTTCTGGCGGATGGTAGATGATAAAGCCCCTCGATCTTTGAAATTTGCCTAAAGGTTACGTCCGCCAAGATGTGCACATCGGCAACTAGATTTTGATCTTATTTTTACTACGGCAGAGGCCAAAATACATAAGAAATTACTTCTTTGCATTTTCATGCAAAAGTCACACATAAGAAAGTTAGGGTGCGATTTTCATGCCTTCACTACTTCTGATTTCCGGGAATTGTACCCAATGTCTTAGCCTTGTTCAAAAATTTATTTATTTCTTAAGGCCAGGCACAAAGTAATTGAGGATAGAGCAAAAAAAATGGTTATACAACCCGCAGATGAAACAACACAAACATGGCAGACAGACTTGCCGGATAACAAAAATTATGAAATTTTCACATATTGTTGTATATAGATAATATGGTGAGTGTAGTTTATAACGCATTTGTAAACGGAAAAGAAACTTTTTCAATGGCATCTAAGATTCCAGACCATAGTTCTGTCTTCCACGCAGAACAGTTGGCATTATTAAAACCTCACGAAAGGAAATTTTTCCACTTGCAGCAGGAAATTTCTAACTATTATTTTCTCACACGCTACTAAACAGAAAATAAGCCTTTGGAAAACCAATTGTTTTCTCTTGAATGTCGGCAATTAGCAAAACAGAATTCTGTGAAAACAAGAATAAATATCTTTAGGCATGAGAACTTCTGGGCTGGATTGCCGCGCCCTGTCCTCAACTGCGAGCCGACATTTCGATGTGGTTGGACACATCCTCCTTCAGAACAGACATCCTCTTCTGTCTACAGCTTTTCCTCAAATGAAAAAGAAATGGAGAAGAAATAGAACAACCAGGGGTATACAAAATTCCTTGCGAGTGTAAAGATGCATACATAGGACAAACTGGTAGAAGTGTCGCAACCCGACTAAAAAACATCAAAGGCGGCTTTACCAGCCAGAAAAATCAGCTGTGGCTGAACATGCAATTACAAATGATCATCGCATCAAGTTCGACGAATGCAAAGTGCTGAGACGTACCAACCAACTACCTAAAAGGAGGTACCAGGAGGCCATCGAAATTCATAAACATCCGAAGAATTTCAACAGACAAGATGGAATTAAACTACCCAAAATTTGGAAGGCTCTTTTCCCAACAAAGGAGTATACAACTAAACTAAACTAAACATTTCTGGGAAATTTTTGGGAAATACCAAATTTACATTATATACAGAACAGGGACAAAGGGATCATTTGAGGAAAAGCTGTGGACAGAAGAGGATGTCTGCCTTGGGGAGGATGTGTGCAACCACATCGAAACGTTGGCTCGCATATGAGGACAGGACGCGACAATCCAGCCCAGAAGCTTTCATGTCTAACGAAGGTTCCGGACGCAAAAGTTTTCTTGTTTAAGAATAAATATGAACGCGGCTGGGACTCAAATTTGTGACTCCAGCGTCAAATACTCGGGTGTTGTTAGGGTCACTGGTTGGAGTCCGAGCTGCCGTTAATATTTATTGTTCTACACATGGAATTCTGCCCTGCCAATTGCCGACATTAGACCCTGGCTTTAGACTTGATATCATCTTTGCTTCTTTCAGCATTCAATTCAGTTTCAGTTCAATTTGATTACAATTTATTTCCAGGTTAAATAAAAAACTACAATCAGTAAAATACAAAATACAAGAACGACGTAATGATACAGCTGTATCTTAGTGAATACATTCTTGCTGTAAACCTGTGGGAGTCCCAGGAAAGGCTTCCACGAAGCCCGACGAGCCCGAGGCACCCAGTAAACCATAATTTAATTGTACACACTATATGCAATATAGATGGAGAGGTATCATACAGAATAAGTAAATCCCATTCTTCACTAATTAATACATTACAACATTCATTAAATGCTGAACACATTATACGCAACATAGATGTAGGGATTAATATTATACAAAGTAAGTAATCATATTCGTACTTGAAATTCTGCCATATTGTCAAGTACGACATCCTTTTCTTTAGAACTTTACAATGTGATTTTTTTGTAAATTTTTCTAGACAGCACGCTATCAGTTATTATTTAGGGTTTGATATATATATCTTCTATATTGACATGAACTATCAAGTTGACATGATCAAATATATGTTGTTATGTTCAAAATATATTGCACAGGTACAGTATCAGTAGATGTTTGGAGTTTGACACATAGCTTCAATATTTCCATGATCAAACAGCCATTCCTTAATTGCTTTACAATATGCAGTTTTAGCAAAATGTATTATATCTATCGTTAGTTGATTGTAAGCTGTGGGAGCTCTACACAGGAAGTAGCGTTGAAAGCTTGTAGACCTAGCTCTTGGCTCATAATCAGTATTCGATCTTGTTGCCTGTGCATAATTATTTAGAGAACGTAAGTAACTAGACTCATATCGTTTAACATGGTAGATTTGTAGGAGTAAGTCAGGGTTCATTGTAGGGGTAGGTCAGAAGAGAAATAAATATATATGCACATCTACTTTAGGCAAAGGCGGCGAGTGGTGAAGGGTGAGCAGGCGCTGTCGGATTAGAAATAAAAGTGAAGCGCTACCAGAAAGTTATCTGGAGAGTGGTGACTCGAACAAAACATAGTTCTGGTTGCATATGCAGTGGGCTACATCTCACATTTGCAATAATTCGAATTACAAACGCAATTGGTATTTTTGGTGTCATAGTAAAAGCATAGTTTGACAATCGGGGTTTCCTATGAATATAGGCATATATATTTTTACTAGCAATAAGTTAAAAATGACTCAGTATAAAATACCAGCCTTTAACCTCCCAGTGTTAAACTTCTATATTTATATAATTGTACTTATAATGTAACTGTAAATGAATAATATTATTGTTATTAAATTTGAACTGCTATGTTTTTGCATGTTAAAAACGTTTCGTGCGTGTAGCGAGAATTTGACAACGAAGAACATTCAGTAATATAGCTTTTAACGATAATGTTTTGCATGGATGCTGAATGCTCTGCACGTGCTATCAGAATTATCGTTGATTCTTGCAATGCCATCGTGAACTCATTTTTTCTACGCCACACAAAACGTAGCACGCAGTAATTTTCTTAACTGCACCGTTTAAATCCGCAACGGTAACTAGACAAAATATTAGTTCTTCACGCATATATTCTCGTCCGGCATAATAGGCTACCCCACGTGTTTTTCATTACTCGTAACAAAGAAAGCGTAGCTCACGGTGTCAACCACGACTCTCATATCTTGGCACAACTGCTGTTTTAGTGTTCGGTTAATGAGAGGGGCGTATCATACCAAAAAGGGATATCCACGTTAGTTACGAGGAAATTGGTGTATTGATGGAAACTCAGACGACTCCTTGGAGGGGGAATATTGAGTTACTGTACGTGGCCTTGCACGTTGTTCCAGAACAACAAAACAGTCGTTGGAAAAGTCCTTCGTATTTTTTTATGATTTTTTTATATGTTCTTTTTTCTTTTTGTCTACACGTGCCAGAAAAATCTCAAAATTCATTTGAAGATGTGCGTGCAGAAACAGTGTCGGAACAATAATGTACAATCCGATAATGAAGAAAACATATACCACAGAATACACTCTTTTGTGTTTGCTTTTTTGTCTGGAACAACTGAACACCTTATTGAAAACGCTTATATTGTTTCAGCCATCTACACATTCACACGTGACATCTATTTCGAGTGAATAAACACGTCAGACAAAAAGTCCTTTTTACACACTATGTAAAAAAAGCACCAAGAAGAAATAGAATAGACGGAAACGTATAAATTTGTTACAGTGGTAGGAAACAGTGAGTATAGTGTAGGAACAAAAAATAGCACTAAAAAGATCTGTAAAAAATTATAAAGCAAATTGTACCAAACTTAGTAAGACGTACAATCGCCGTTATCCGCTAAATGCGATATGGGGTTGCGTCATAGAGATATTGAATTGCTTCTTGCGATAAGGCAGACCAATGTACATGCACATGTTTCCGCAATTTATTTAAACTTCGAGCTTGGAAAGCTCTTTTTTTTTTGTCATAACCCACTCGTGTTCAATAATGCGGAGATCTGCCGATCTTGTTGACCACGGGAGGACATTGATCATCAGCAGACCCCTTTGTGTGATGTGTACCGTATGTGAGCGTACAAAAGGAAGTGCAGCTCGTTCCAGAATGTGTTCGGCGTAGCATAGTGCTACCAAAGTGTCATCGAGAAGTACGAGAGTTCAGCATTTGTTGTAGCTGATTGGGGGGTCTCCATAACGTGACACCCGGTGTTACTGATAATTGCACATTAGTTATTTCTTTTCCGACGAGGTCTTCATGCATGCATACGACGATTATCCGATCCCAAACATAAAAGAAATTTGACACTGATTACGATGTTGTGCCATGTTTTGGCCAAGCTACGATGTTGACGACACCACTGCAAGACGATGGACACCGCCGTTCATTGGTGAGAGACAGGCAACGCATGGGACGGTGCGCATGATTCCAGTAGTAGCCAGTCGGTTGCCAATTTTATGTCCAGTCGAACGTCGACCGCTTACATTACGTCCTGTCTGTGACTTGGGGACTGTAGGATTAATTAGTTCTTCGACATATTAGACGATTATACCCCAGTGTTGTATGTTATGGTTTCCTTCAGCCAGGTTGATATATCCACGGTCTGTGTCACGCTGGCATATAGTAGCTATTGACTTCTGCGTGAGACACTGTAATGAACAGTCAGATCTCCGGACAATTACAATTCGTTCTCTCTCAAAGTCGTTTAATCCATGGGATGATTGCACGTTCGTCGCCATAGCACCAACTCCACTGCCAACTAAGATTACTTAAAGTACTCCAACTATATGCATAAAGACTGCTCAAATAAGCATCAACCACGATCTCACTGGATTTGTCCCCGAATGCTAACGTCTGATAAGTTCGCATTTTCGATCATTTACATATCTCGCCAATACCTACACGCTTCCTAAATTTCATCCGTTGCTGTCTATTCCTTCTTTGTGTTGCTCCTTCTTTTTTTTTAATACTGACCTTATATCGCTAGTTGATTTACCCTGTCCCGGTTTTATTAGTATTGATCGGTAAGGATTGTCCAACTTAAACATATACAGGAGTCCAGAGACGTACACGTACTTTATTGGATAGCTGACATCATAGCAAAAGAGAAACATAGTAGTAAGGGTTTCAGAGAGTCAACAGATAGTCAATACCAGCGTGCAGGCAACTGTCCCAATACAAAACACGTTTGTCTATATCCTCTGCGCAACAATAAGCAGGCTGCTGATAGAACTACTCTTCCACAGTATTCTCATCCCTAACATTAATGCACTCTAAAAATGGTCATCCCTGTGTGTAGTATCGGATGAGATATTCAAGACAAATCCCCGTGAGAGGTTATTTCTGATCATCACGGAGGTCATGGGATACCCATTGAGCACTCACTTTCCTATACCCTTGTTCCTTGTGCAAGATGCTGTGGATGAATCCAAAGCTGACATCGAGAGATACTCGCAGTGTGCTTACGGTTATTCGGTGATCCTCCTTCACCAACATGTCCACAAGGGAAATCGTTTCCTGATCGATTTCCGGTACATGGCCAAGGACGGAGCGGTCTCCGAACTTTCCTGATCACACCGAAATTCAGCACACAACTTGCACACGGTGCTTCGTTTTAAGCATGCCTCCCCATACACGGCTCGCATTCGATGACAAATTTCACCGGCGAACAATCTTGATACATAAACTGAATCACATGGCACTGTATCTTCTTTTACGGATTCATTACACACCGCTGTTTCTATAACTCCTTCCTGTGCGCAGCGAACTAGTTACATAAATGTTACTGCAGTTTGAGCTGATTTGTTTTTCACATAACCAGTCATAACGTGCTGCCACTAGTGGTCGAAATGCAATTATTCGCGGCTGTACTTTTAATGAACAGTCCTTATACCTAGTTTCTTTGAATTGTGAAATATAGTTATTTTAAAATTATAATCTGATAATTTCACATGCCACTTTGTTACTTCCTCCTCCGGAAAATACATAACGGGAATGATCAATAGAAAACGAATAAATAATTAAATAATTGGATTAAATTGCTTAATTCATTTGCAACTTCATTGTAACGAAAAACTCAAGGACAGACGATGAAATTATTTTTGCTTAGTATACGAGATTTCCATGTGGAACTTTTACATATTACTTCCTATGTCACTTGTAATGTGCATGCAATTTTGGTATAACTCATTATATGACTATTTGTTTTTATGAAAATGCATTTCTTATATTCACGCTATGCATTGGTGAAACTTTGAGAATGTCCAAAGGCCATAAAGTGTTGCTTTAATATGTCAATATTCTCTGCATTTGTAACATAATACCCTTATATGTTGTGAAGAAAATCTTTACTTCATTGTCGACGCCGGGAATCGAACCAGGAACGTTCTACTTCGGAGAGCCGCTTTAACCAGTTAAGCTACGCCGACATGGGGTTTCTGTGCTTATTTTGAACTCTTTTATGGGTGGGCATTACAGTATGTACTTGTGCATGGGATTTTTTTTATATAATGAAGTGATAAACTGTTAGTGTAATATGGGTTGTTCCTCTAGGTCGGTGTTGAAATTCAATTTGTGATGGTTAGTAATGTTCGCTCGTTCGTTAAATGAATGCCTGAAATTACTCGTTGCACCAAGTATAATATCACCCCCAATTTGTTTTAAAAGGGGTGCAAAATTAATGCGCTTGGAACATCTTATTTCCAGAAAGTCATTATAAAAAATGTTCAAATATGATAATGGGTTTTGCTGTCTCTTTAAATGCTCCCTAGCTAGTAGGCAATAGCTGATTCACTCAACTTCATAATACACAACTTGAAGATATTAAATCAACTAAATCTGTTCACATTTTTGCCTACTTCATCTTTTTTTTTTTGATGAAGCTGAACGTCGATTGTTACCTTAATTACTTTTCTGAAAGGTGCACGAAAAATATGCTTGGAGAGAGTGAGCTGTAGACTCAAAGATAACAATAACCTACTAAATACTGACAAACTATGCTTTACTTAAATTTAATTTTGTGGCGTTTAACATAAATTGTGGTGGTATTGGTGATTTATATAGGACGGACTCGATCATTCTAAGTAGTTGCTTGTAGAAGACAACTATTACTTTCTCAATTTATAATCATCAGAATTTAATGGTTGAAATAACTGGTTAGAATTGAGTGATGGTAGGTTGAAGGAAATAAGGATATAAGTTTTGCCTGTAAAGGTTTGAAAGTTCTAGAACATAACAGTATAGCAGTTTCCCCGGATCGGTCAAAGAAGAAAGGTGTTCAAAAAAAATGCTGATATACATACATACATACGGTTTTCAAATTGATGTATATAAATTTATTTGAAATATAAAGGTTCACCAGACTAGATGCGTTTGCAAAATATTTGAATTTTGTTCTAGACAGAATTTCAAATACTTCATATCATGAAGTCCACCCCCTGCACGATAGGCAAAAATAGCCCAATTAGAAAAAGGCTCGTTCCAGAACAAAGAGATCCGTGGTTCAAAATCCGGTGTCGGCGGGGCTACGTGTTGCATCATCAACTGAACTCAGGGAATCTTGTCCGTTACAGTCCAATACCAGATGTCAGGACTATGGTTGAATCTTACATCTTAGCGGGGGAGATGTGAAATTCCTCCCCACAATACATACATATAATAAAATGCACCTGCAGGCGTCGGCATAGCTCAATTGGTAAAGAGCTCATCCGGCATTGAGAGATCCGATGTTTGAATCCCGGCATTGACAGGGCCACTTGTTACAATACCCATTTTGGATTTTTACTATTCCTTTCTGGTCTCAGCGCGATTTGAGTAACATTAAAAAACACCCCCCTCCCACCGACCAGAAAACAACCACCTTCTTTGGGAGTCTGGACTCGTATTTTCTTCTGCATCAGCTACCACAGCCTCCAATACGATCGAGGCAAGGCTCCATTAGAAAACAAAATTTACCTGTTGATTAAAATAACTGACCTCATAACTGAAATTTGTACCTAAAATTACCTTAAACTAAATTTTCTAATCCACGTTATCTTCGGTGAGTCCCTGATATCTTCATTCTTTTCCCTGCAACAATTTTCAATACGATCTCGACAAGGCTCTACCAGAAAACTATATTTCTTTCCTATACATAACAATTTTGGCAAACGCACATGTGATTTTCAGCTTGTAGAAGTTTGGAACACACTACCAAGCTCACTGCTCTTGTGCCGCGCACCTTATTCCTTTAAAACAATTTATAAAAAATTACGCACTTTCCATATCTTTATCTAACTCAAACTAACCTACCTTTACCATTTTTCTGCCTTATCCTTGTATTTATTGATGATAACAATTATTACATCAACTCTATCTCTTTCATGATAATTCCTCCCCTGTTACCCTGTTACCCATATATTCGTATTATGTTCCTTCACCTCTGTCTTACAGCTAACTGCACACATATCAAAGGATACAACTGCATAGAAACTTTGTCACAATCTCAGTATATGCTTGACTCTTGCGAGCGTAGCTCTTTGTTCAAATATACAGGATCCTTACTCATTTCTCATTGTCAGCCCTCCACTGAATTTATCTTCAGCAATCGTTATAATTCTCCTACTTTTCTGTCAACAATTGTATACTTCAACTGTATATATAATGAATACACTCGACGTAATATGTAATTTGCGTATTCAACGTAATATTTGCTGTGTAATATGCACTATAACCTGTAACTTGTTAATTTTATTGGAGTTCAAACCTCAAAGTTCAATTTTTACTTATGCAACGGATTTTTTATTTTATTATTTGATATGCCTTACACCCATGCCTTGTTAAAGCTCAAAAATTGTTTCACCGCCCAAGTTGAAAGTATTTATATTCAACCAATATCGTGTAAGTACAAATCAGTTAAATTTTTATTCCCCATTTTCCAATATTTTTAAAGAAGTGCGATAGATCTAAGATAATAAATCAGTACAATTTGAATAGGCATTATGCATATAAATATCTGGTGGGAAAGTACGATTTTGCCGGGTATTAATGATACCTCGAGCGCAAGGAGATGCCAAATATTTCCTTTTCTCAAGTAGAATCAGACATGGGTCAATAAGTTTGCACACATTCGCCGTTTAACACTAACCACAAGAGCGCAAGTAAGTTACATTTCTACGTAGACGGCACAGAACAAAAGGCTACATGAGCTAAATTACAGCTCTTATTAAGTCTTTTTTTTTCTCAAACACATGTGTTGATGCATATTATTTTTTACAAAGACGTTCAACACATGGAGCTAGGTCTCTGCCTCGAATTTTAGCCACTTGCTGTTTGTATTATGCGCAGTAACCGTTCAATCTGACGAAGGTTTTTTGGCTGTCGTCTCTCACTTAACTTAGAGGTATTACTCGATTTATGTTTCGAAGAATGTGCCCGAAGTTAAATTTCACCCTTAGCTGGTTGAAGTTTCTGGTGAAATAGTCGGCAGGCAACATATAATACGCTTGTTTGAAACGGGCAGGGAAGATTTGGTGAGCTACCCTAACGAAAGCATTGAGTGACAAAATTCATTCACAGCAGAGGTCAACACTCTGGACGCGTTGAGAAATTGATTCAAAGTGACGGAAGTATAAATGTGCGTGACATTGCATCCGAACTGTGATATTTAGTATTGATAATGAAGTGAAACACTCAATAATATATTGTTACAAGTTCCTTCAAGTCGCCCTTTGTTAACACCGAAGCAGGGATCTGTCAATTCCGGAACGACTGCTTTACCGTTTGAGCTATGCTGACTGCTGCAGGGTCAGTGTATTATTTATATACATTGTTAGGAGAATTTCCTATCCTCCCTCACGAGGTTAAGGGGTCAGGATCTCCTTGACCTCGAGTCGTTTGTCTAGGGATTTGCGCGTCAATTTAAAAAGTAGCCCATTTTGGACACTGAGATTGAAGCAATGGATCAGTCAGGCCTGTAACCACGCTCTGTTAATTTAATTATTCTGACAGTTTCGAGAGCAACTTTTTATTTATGTATGAACCTATTATTAGACAGAACTAGGATCTCGCGTTTTATCCGCAAATTTCAAAGACCAGGGGACAGAACTGAACTTGAGTGATGGACACTAAGGACATGCTCATGTGCCCTTAGGGACCATTAGGCACCAATGTAACTAGTCACTCTCTGTGGACATTGCGATTCGGACCACAGATATGTCCGTTCTAAATTCAGCAATTGCGTTGATTGAGGCAGCGTATTTTCTATATGTATTGTGTGTGTGGGGGGGGGGGTGCGACAACCTCAAATTCGAAACTCTGGTCCTGTGGTCAGATAAATATATATCTCAATCGACATAGTAATTACGTAGAAAAATATCTATTGCGCTTCGTTTCATAACATATGTTCATTTCTCTTACTCAAACATTTCTGTTTTTAATAATCGATTACGCAATATTTTCTTATCTCTCAACCCTCGTAATTAATTATCCACATACATTTTGCGAGATTTTTTTGCTGCTGTTTCTTGCAGTTCCAGGTTTATTTCAATGGAGTCAACATTCCAAAATTATTTTCCTCTGTGAGTTTGGAATATGTTTTGCGAGGTCATGCTGAACAGTACCAGCTAATAAAGCATGAGATTCAAAAGGCCTAGTATCAAAATTAAAGTT
>JJRW01S0002262.1:150517-163789 GCA_001188405.1 Loxosceles reclusa
GACTATGAGCAGGCGGGATAAGCGCCCAAGGGAGACTTGTACCCAACTACAGAGAGGAGTCATTGAACTCCACTAGCAAAAAGCAAGCCGTATCAATGTCAACTTTCGTTTTGATATAATAAAAACGTCGTGTGTATTGAGAAACGAAACTAAACACAACTCAAAAGGCAGACGATAGTCCGGAATTGTTTAGCAGTGAACAGCAAAGATTTTTTGCTTCGTGAATGCATAATGTACCAACGGACGGAAAAGAGAATTGCGTTATCTTTCCGGTCGAAGCAGCATTCGTCACCTCAACCCGAGTGAGGTTAAACTTCATACTGATCCACAGATAATGCATTCAATTAACACATCGGCAGCAGACTTTCCTAGCCTTTTTTCTGGAGGTATTTGCGAGGGGCATAACGCCACAGTTCAATCAATCTTTAGCAGGTGTCGTAGATTTTCAAAAACACCAGGAGTTTAGCGCATACTCGAATCAGAGATGTCAAATCTGGTTGACGAGGTCCTCAGATGATTGAGATGTGGTGTTTGTGTGTGGGGGTGATTTGGTGAATTGAAAGTCAATAGCAAAACGATTTGTTGAAGCCATGCTGCGCCAAACACAAGTAAATACGAGACACTAAATCTAAATGGCTCGGCACCTCGGGGACGCCACGTTAACTCCAAGCCACTCGCGAAAAATGTGATCCCCTAGGCTGTTTGCAGCTGTGTTTTTTTTGGGGGGGGAGGGGCTGGAAGTGACGTGGCGTTCCCGGCGTACCCACCGCTATTTGCTGTTTCGCTACCTTCTGTTTGAAATGGCTTTTACATGCTCTTATGACATCAAATTCCAATCAACTGCTAGCTAGCTAAGTAAACGACGCGGCAGTAGTACATATTGTTCAACACGTAACCTCCACGAACTACATATTTACAAGATGACCTTGTCCTCGACCACTGATAAGGAATGAAACATGATACGAAGAATTCCGTGTAGGATGCGATACATTACTAGTCGCGATACCCCCTCTCCCCCAAAATCATGAACACTCTAGCACTTGTCTTTAATCAAGCAGCCCACAGTTGCTCTAAGCTCGGCGATCGCAACCAAGGACAGGCGAAATTCGGGCCATCAACCGTCTCTGCGGTTTGCTGACATCATCACCAAAAAACCTGATGAACCCGTACGGGCTCGAGGGGGCGTAAGAGAAGAAGCCGCGAGCTGAAAGTTTGGTGACCAGTCAATTGGAGCGCGCGATACGCATGCTTGCCTTAGCAAGTCATCCCGAGAGAACAATATCTGCCTGTTCCTCACTTTTCTTTCGGCTCCCCCACCCCCTTCTCTTAGTCACTCTCCCTCTTGCGCTGGTGGGATTATTCAAATCACATACGCGCCTATTTTATTTATTTTTTATTTATCAAATGTAAGATACTCCAAAACCGCTCATTTTCGTATGGCTTGCACAAATACTTCCCACGAGGTCCTCAACACACACAAAATCTAGTATAAAGAATATCTTGTTCAGCATTTAAATATTGGAACCCCTGTAACACGTTACATGTCTCGTCTATCTGGAATACGTGAATTCAATTGAAACTCGCCACCAGATAAAGAATTTCTATTACTGATTTTTTTTTTTTTGTAGCAAGGATGGCGGGGTTTCTTCTGTGAAAGGAAGATGTTTGATAGTTTCAGTACGCTTAAATAATATTAGGTTACGATTGCTGTATGTGGCATGGACATAATATAGTATAATGGTGTATTGTTTTGTGAGATGACTAAAATATGATGAGAAGCCTTAGGGGTAATGCACGTTTGTGCCACAATGAAGAGAAACCTAGAAATAAATTTCCCCTAAAAACGACGTATGTTTAGAGCTTATATGTCTGACATATATTAGATTCAATACTACGCATTAGGTGCACGTCTCTGCAACTGCAAGAGGACAACGAGATGTTTCCAAAAGAAATGAACGCGAATTTGGGTTCCGGATTTTCGGATTATTATCTTCAAGATGGAAGAGTCCATTTGAATTTAGCGCTAGAAATGCCACGAAAGATAAAAGCCACCCCCCTTTGGGGCTCATATAGATACTTCACAAAAGGAGAAGAAATTTACCTGAGGCTTCCCAAAATGTAAAAAGATGTCCTTCTGTGGAATCCATGCTATAACTTTGAACAATACTATAGGAAGTTTAAGATTACTTCTTCGTTCACACGCAAAATTCGAACTGCTGTCCACAAATTTCTCTTAATTTTACGCACAGTACGAATATGTATGCACAACTTTACTAGGGATTCCTGTGAGACAAGTCGTGAAAATTAATTATTAAACTATACATTTCGGTCGCATCTCGCCCACCCAAGAGTTAATAAATAAATAGTGGTCCGGGCGCAACACAAACCTTTGGAGACAAACAAAACATCTTTCACAAAACTCCAAACCTTAAATTTTGGCGCAAAAAATCTTGCATTGTTCAGAGTCATACTGCAGTGTGCAGATGCCCTTTCTGTCTCCTCCAAATCGAAATCCTAGAAATATTACAATTCTTGTATAAGCTGCAGTTTGTAACAAGTCTACAGTGGGATTCGCACCACGGATCTGTTAGTTCTGGAACGACGACTCTACCAACTGAACTATGCCGACGTCTGTAAAAGCAACTTACATCTATGCGTGTTGTGGGGGAAGACCCGCGTCCTCCCCACCATGAAGTTGGGGGGGGGGGGGGTCAAGGCACTGGCCTGACCCTGAGTGGTCTCTGTCATCACAGAGATTTGAGCCACGGATCTGTCAGTTACGGAACGAGTGCTCTGCAAATTGGGCTATACGGATATGTGCAGGGGTACCTCATCATCTATCCATGTTGTGCGAGGGTGGGGAACCTTACAAGCTTTCAGTGTTAGTGTAATAGTGTGTGTAAGACGTCCTCAGCTTTAAGTCACAAGCTTTATGACGGACTGGTTGATTCTTAAAAATTTAATAGCGCAACACTGTGTAAAGCTCATGCAGTGCCAAACAACGTTGTAAGAGAGAGAGTACTAAATGATTCAAGCACCTCGGGTACGCACGTCAGTCCTCGTACTCACTTAAAGGCAGGTTCCGGAGTGGAACTTTTCCTCAACTGCGCCATGCTAAGGAAATGTGGCAGGATTGTACTATTGGGTAGTGAACTGTTGAGGCAGTACCTATGATTTCCTATGCAATGACCAACATTCCTGGCGACTGTATTATACTACATGGTGAAATGATCAAACAATTTTCTTCAAATATATAACTAATTACTTTAGAACTTTTTTCATCATCATTTGTCACAATGATTCGTAACAACGACTTTGATTAAAAACCTTCAAAAAACGAAAAGATACTGCAATAGTAAGTTTTCTAAGTAATAGTGGAAAATATTTCTCCCTCGTAAATGTTTTGAAATGCACTTTGTATATTAAAAACTAATAAAATAGAAATGCTAAAAAAAGTAAGAAAACAACTTAAAGGTGACGATACAGATGCTGATAGGTAGGTTAAGCGGGAACAACTATTTTAATCACGTACTCCACTGGACACAACAAGTAGACGTTTCAAAAAGGTCAACAGGTGATGAGAGTCTCACTCTCACTTCACTTCCAGCGTCTGTCCTAAATGCATGCCACAGGAACGTGTCTGTGCGTGTGAAAATATCCTACATTCGCATGGGTCATTCTTTTGAAATCGTTTTTGTTCGTAAGTGGAAAGGGATGTTCACAGCTGAGCGCCGCTCAGTCTTTCATCTCGTAATGGAAAAAAGCAGTCTTCATGGTGGATAGGATAGACAGGGAGAACTGGCGCGGAAAAAAAAATAAACAGGAAAACAGGCGCGCAATTTCAACTGACCAGCTATGTTATGTGTAGAGAGAGTATTTCTACTATATGTCAATCTGGAAAATAATGCCTATAGGAAGCAAAATTCACTATAATTCAAATGCAAAAATAAATTGATTTTCAGTTCATTTCGGTTTATTGATACGCAGGAGTTATTAACAATAAAGTCTCTCCTTTCTCCCGCTAAAACTTCAATGTTACATATCTGTAGGTTATAAACACATTAACTTAACCTTTGGATGTGGGTCATAGGAAACAATTTCATGTGTTTTCTGACGTATGATGTTTGAGAAAAAAATAGCATTATTAACTCGAATTATTGGTGTTTGAGAATAGAAATGTTGGTTCGTGGCAGTGGATGTGCAGTCGCATTATAGAGTTCGAGCATATCCAATCAATTTTAAATAGGGTTACAGTCCGGTGAATTTTGCGGCCAACGTGCCGACTCAGTATTGTGATCAGCCAACCATTCCGTTAGGACTCTTGGGCGATGACAAGTGCACTAACGTGCTGGAACAAGGCAACGTGTCCATATGGACAGCACATATGGGTGTAGATGGTATAATAACATGCCTTTGTAATGTTAATCACTCAAAGTGCAATGAATAGAAATAAGGGGACCTAATCTATGTAGAGAAAAATCCGCCCAAACCAAAATTTTATGTTTCCGGAGTGTGGTTTTGGAGACCATTTGCCTGTAACAGACTTGTTACTTTTTGTATATACATGTGCATCTGTTCCTTCTACAGACGCTCTCAGTTCTGCACGCTGAGAGTAGCTCTAATGTAATGACTCTGTGGTGTACACGTAATGATAATTTCACATGTGCGTCCGTGCGAGAGTGAAAAGCAGTTCTCTACAATAAACAAGTAATACGCACTCATTGATCTATTCGATACAAGACAGCTAATTCGATTAGTTACTCGATTTAAGTGTAATAGCATAAGAGCCTTTAAAGGCCATGTTGTACCAAAGACAAGGTAATTAGGAAACATTAAGCGGCTCGGACACTTTGGGTACACCACGTCACTCACCGTACTCACTAAAAAGGTGAGACGCTGGGGAAGGCAGCTGATTCAACATACATGTACCTAGTTCCCATAGCACGGAAGAAAGTCACTCCGCCTATGATAGCAGTACGAGGCTCACACTTCAACCACCTATCCCAATCCGCTAGTGAACCAAAGCAAGGTGGTGACATGCCCGCTCCTGGAAGACAACGACTCCTATGTCATCACACTGCGGGTAGGAGACTGCTCTGCGTCTCGCGTCACTCAGAGGTGTCCAGAATGCCACTGCTAGATAGACCTAGTACACAGCTCTCGTCAAGAGAGCAGAGTGGGCCAAAGCCTCTCTTGTAACGACGAACATAACTAAAGCGAACATGTTTGGATAATTCGTAGTCGGGTAATCATTACTCCATCATCAGAAATCAAAAGATCCAGGTCTAGTGGCATGGCAGAAGCTCCACAATTAACACCATGCAGCAGAAGTTAACTTCAGATCCAGAGTTTTACGATTCAAGTTGACATCTTGTCTTTTCGGGCGCGGGAAGAGCAGACGGTACAAAAAAGTTTTTGTAGACGTCTGCCGTTCAGTGGGATTTAACGTATGGAATCGAAAAAACTCGAAACACATAAGGCCTTTTTCAACAATACCACGTAAAGTTTTGTGTGTGTGTGTGAATTATGACTTTTTATACATACAAAATTCCCGTTGTCATAGGATTGATAGTTCCATAAACAATCAATGTCTACAAAGATTTTGGAAAATGAAATCCAAGTGCTCTGACGGATTTTTATCGAAAACTTGAAATGGCGGAAAAATATTTAATAAAAGTGCTTTTAGTACCATTCACTTCACATTTGTCAGCTAAAATGGACATTTAACACATTGTTTTAATAACCGGCCTATAAGTGAACTTATTCTTTTGTCGAGCGCGCGGTACTCAATGCAATGAGAACAGACGGAAGGTATTGTGAAGTAACTGGACGTGTGAAGCTTCAGTCAGTAAAGAGTTGTGAACGTGTCTTTATGGCGAGTGAGCGGTACGTAGTGTAGTGTAAGATGGAGAGTGCCTTCGTACAAAAGGGCATAGTTTAGGTTCGCCGAGCAGCGACAACAGGTCAAGTGTGCATGTGTGACCAGAACATTTTGCGTAATTTTGATGGTGCCCGATGTTCTTCAAGGCACGGTAAGAGGAACCCTTCTTTGTTTATTTTGTGTCCTTTTAATGGGGGACCTTTTATTTGATTTTTCATGCTAATAGAGTTTAAAATCCAAGGGATTTATCTTCACGAATTATGACTTATTATAGGTTTTGAGTGTTATGCATATATGTCGTTATCTCTTTATCGAACATTCTCTAGTGAAATTATAGTAGGTAATACAGGGTTAGTTAGCACAGGGGTATCGAACGGAGTCGACGTATAGATAAAAGGACGAAAGGTATTATGTGTTTATATATTTATGTTCAATTGTTTACCTACATTAAACATTGCTTTCTTTTACCAAACCAATTTGAGTATGTCTAAAATCATTGAGAAATCACCGATTATTTTGAGTTTCTCACTGCGGTACACAGACTACCGCTCCGCGACAGTGGTCACCTTGACGGTTCACACGTCGAACGGCAGAACAGGTTGTATCATGCTGACCACATAAAGGGCAAGTAGAACCACGACAAGCAGCTTGATTGTGACCAACACGTTCACATTTGAAGCAGCGGAGTGGATTCAGGATGTACTGTCTCACTGGGCACTTCAAGTAACTGGCCGTTATATCAGATGGTAACGTAGGAATTCCAAATGTGAAAATAAGGTGTTTTGTGGGAACATTCTGATCATCCTTGCGAAATGATATGCAGCGTACTGCTGTGACCTTTCGGCTTCAAATTTCAGTAAGATCTCACTTTCTGGGACATGAAATAAATCTATATCTGAATTCACTTCACGTGAGGAGTTCAAGGTGGTATGAAGGGGTGATATTCCCAGCTGGTGTGCTTTTTAGATCTGGATTGTGTGGTGGTTGCAGTTTCAATCATGAAATCTCCTGAACGCAGTTTCTTAATATACTTTGGTGTGTACCAGCTAAACTGCAAATTCCTTTGGAGATAAAGAATGGAGACAAAGAACGCAACACCATATCATTTAAATGAAGCAAGAGAAAGGACGGGAGCGGTTCAAATTCGGTGGAATTAGGTCCAGAGCTTTCGGTTTGGGGTCTCCCTGAGGCCCTGATAGAGTAATCTGAAGAAGGATCCATATTGCAAGGGAAAACAATATTCGGCTCTGACAGTCCACCAAGGAGCCCTAAAAGGGGACGTGCAAGCATGCCAGAGCTAATCAGAAACTATACCCAAACGATTAGGTCAACATGAAGTCTAATCCTACCGGACACGCACGATCGGTTGGATCCTAGCCGGGGTATTAAATTCCACGCCGTCTAGCCGGTTGCCTCAGCCCGGGACACGATTGAAACGCCCGTCTAACCTGGAGCCAGGGCCAAAGCAGTGTATTGGGGACAGTACCTAGACCCTCGATTGCCAGGATACCCTATTCCAGTGACATGGGTCGCCGCACACGGCTAACACGCGGCCACCGTTAAGGTGAAGCAATAACTCCCTCCATCATGCAGGTCATAGCTACGTGGATGCTGAAAGAAAACAAAATTGGGGTGACAAAAAAAAGTAAAGAAAAATATTAAAAAATGATAGCGAAGAGGAAAAACAGGGAAAAATGAGAAAATCGGAAAGGGACCGCCGCAAAAGAATGCTAAGCCCAGCTGAGCTTACCCAGGGACGTAACTCCCCAGCCAGGAAGATACTGACCCCTGGGTATTTTTCCAAGTTCTTTGAAGAACTTTTCGATTTTCGAGAAGCTTATCAACATTGCATACTGTATTGTTTACCTCAGTTAACAGCACATTGAAATGCTTACAAAAAAAAACAGAAACTCCCTCATCTCATGAAAAAAAACAAATCTTAATTATAATTAATAGATATCACGGCCACGTTTTTAGTACAGTACAGTGTTGTAGATTGAAACAGAGTAAGTACCACTTCATCCATTAAACAGAAAAAAAAAGTAAAAAAAAAGGGGGGAACATGCTTGGGGAATTTAAACTCCTCTCCACGTCATCCGAAATCTCACACACGACCCGACAGCGATGATTTATCGATTAACAATTTTCGATTACAACTTCCTGACGCAAGAGGGGGGATATATATATATACACATACACGGCACACAAGGTGATTTACAACAGTGCGTTTAAAAATTAACACCACAAAAAAAAAAGTTACGTTAGGGAAAAGGAAGTAATGAACATTCAACCCCAGGGAACACTTAGACGAAGTTTTCCCTGAATATTCCAACGGGGAATAAAACAAACAGCGCTTGTACTTCTATGCTTCAGGTTTCTTTTTTTTTTTTTTTTCTTTTTTTTCCTTCCTCTTTTGGACATTGGCCATTTTCAGTGGTGCGTTGTCAACATTCTTGTTTTCGCGGTACGCGCACACAAAGGACTTCCTGTATTTGCTTCGCTGGCTGCAAAGAAACGAGGCAGAATTGTTGCTGGCCGGCCACCCGCCTTCCCATTGCAGCTCGCTCGCTCGCCAGAAAAGGGAAAATAAAAACGGCATAACAAGTCATTCATTCATTCATTCATTCATGCACTCTCGCGTAGTTGGTTAGTTGATGGAAGTTTAATGGCACAAAACCTGAAAGGCCATTCTGTGCCAAACATAAGATAAACAGTGAGACAAAACTAACGAAAAGAAAACAAGCACAAAACGAACAAGATGACTGTCGTGAACCCGTGGAAGGTACAGACAAGGAACAGGAAAGAAAACGTAAAATTGGGTGATGAAACACAAAAGTAAAAATCAATGAGAACAAATATCTAAAATTCGTGATCAATATGACACGAAATCAAAAAATGTCTCAAAATGGTAAAATAAAATGATGGTGCTAAAATGGTATGAAGGTCTAAAACACCAGAATTAAAAGTCTGAAAACGAAGTGACGTAAACACAGAGGACAGTGAAGAAAAATGTGGTGAATAAACAAAACTGAATGACAGAAGGAACACGTAGGTGGATCCTCCCCGCGAAAAAGGAACCCAGGCGTCAAGGGGTGACCAATGCGAACCCGAGTGTCACAAAAACACGTCATTTTGACGAGAACTGCAAAGCCAGTCCGCAACTACAGGCCACAGAAATCTTGCCAGCGATCAAGCAGACGGGCACCGAATAACGGGTTTCATGTCAACAAAGGGGACAGGCATTCGCAGACGACCCGCAGAGTATTTCGGGTGTAAATAAATGTATACTGTAATGTGCGTATAATAAAATCCTGGGGTATAATAAATGTATATTGAACACATGATACGCAGCACTGAGTGGAGAGAGCCTTTATAGAAAATTCGTCCCTTTAGCCCTTGAGGGCATCGGGGCAGTCGTCCATTCTTTCTGTAAAGTGGAAAAAGTGAGAGTTAAAATGTTTTAGATTGTCGCCATAATATATTAGGTTGCAAAATGAGTTTGAATGGGAGATGGAGCCATAGCAACCACAATATAATTCCACATTACCCTGCAGCCTTTAAATTCTACTTTACGAGGAAGGGATGCTAAAAATTTTCACCAGTGATACGAGGGTAGCATTAAGGAAAACAATGTTAATGCAATTTCACATGCTAAGAAATTCTTGTGGGATGTGTCGACATCAATAGATGGGACGCTGGTAACATAGGAAAACATTACATCCTTGAGGGATGTGTGTGTGGGGGGGTCTAATTGAACGGAAAATACCGCTTATTACTTGAATGTGTATATAATATACACACACACACCAGTCTTTGAAAATAACTTTTAATGAACAAGAACAATGGATACTCTAACAGAATTCGAAACCGAAAGCTTGTAAACTACAATCTGGTAATAAAACCATTATGTCACAAATGGGGCTAAAATTTATATTAGTTTTTTTTGCTATGCTCTAACGATAAATGATGAATGGAACGTCAGAGAAAGAGAAATCTGGACCATAGTAAGTTGCAACGTAGGTTCATGTAAAAAAAAAAATTCAAATTTTAAAGAAGGGGGATGCATAAGAACAAGATGTTTTTTTCTTTGAATTCTTTGGTGGGAACGTCAGCCGCCAAATTGGGGCCCCAGGGTGGAGTCAGCCTTACTGGAAAGATCTTGATGTCAAGAGAGTGGCCCTATTCAGAGGGCACAGCACACTTTGACAATGGATTCTAAACACAAAGACAACATCTACGCCCTAACGGGTATCGAACCTTAGCTCTTGCGAGTTTGTAACCCAGGAACCACTACGCTACAAGAAAGGCAAAAACGGGATAAAAATGTAATGCCCAAAATTAATGCAGCGTGTAATGGTTCATATCGATTCAAAGTAACACCACTGTACGCATGTACAAATCACAAAATTGTGAATATTGGATGGTTAATTGGAATTTAATGGCACAGGGACCTGTAAGACCATGCTTTTTGCGCTAAAACCAAGATAATTACGAAACACTAAATAGCTCAGGCACCTCGGAAACGTGGACGTACATTTCAATTTTATTTCATTGATTATTTCTGTTATTTGCATTTTTGGGGATGATTTAATACTCTGTAAATGCTATTGAACTATAAATGGTTTCATCATATATTTGATTTCTTAGAGTGTCGATGAAAGTAATGTTGAAGATGTAATATCTTTTACATTTACTTATTTTATTCTGAACGATAAAATTTATCTTAAATTCATTATTGTGGTATTTTACTAATGTTTTGAGATGCATCCATGTTTTTTCGTATCGGTATCAGAAAAAATATTGGAGTAGTTGTGAGGAATGCGTAGCCCAACGATTTATGTTGATGATCTGAAATTCAAGCTGGTTAAGTGTTTCAGTCAGAGATGAAAGAAACGAAAGTGACACAAAAAGAAAAGCAGACATCTGTTTTCTTCCGTCTACGAAAATGTCTTTTCGGCTGTTTTTTTTCTAAAGCTGAAAGATACTGAGGCAGGTCGGCATCAAAACCTTCTACAAGCCTTGCTCCACCCTTCGAGACATGATGGTACATTGTGAAGGATTGGGTTCCAGTTAATGAGTCGACTAGTGTAGTTTGTCGTGTCCCGTGTAAAGACTGTCACAAAGTATATATTGGTGAAAAGAAAAGACCTGTTTCTGTTCGCCTTAAGGAAACGTACACGCTGTCCAGCAAAGGGATTTTCGAACCCAGTTGGCCGAGCATGCTGTTACTCAAGAACATGAAACGGATTTTGATTCTTTTGCCTTATCATATAAAAAAACGATTCCAACAGAAGCAGTCGCCTGTTTCTGGGCAAGGAAAGGTCTGGGCAAGGAAAGTCATGGGCAAGGAAAGGCAACAAATCGCTCCAACCAGTTGCCAAACTCGTACCGACATCTAGTACGAGAAAGTTCCACAACACATTGACTGCGCTCCTTAGGCATCGGAAATCCCACCAACACCTGGGTTTTCCCACAGTTAGGAATTTCCCAACATACACCTGGGTTTTCCTACAATTACCGTATATATACTGGTGCCTCACATCTTCTCTTTCATTCGCTTGAGAAAGGTCACAATGGGTGGCCGAAACGTGGAGATCCATACGTGCTTACGGCCAGCGTACGACCTTTTCCATTATGTTTTTTTTTTTTTCTTTTACAGCAAACGCGCAGCTGAAGAAATACTTGAGAGACGTCGCAGAAGACAATTTTCACAAACTGAAGACTTCACGAGGAGTTTCATTATAGACTTAAGCACTGCTGATTCGACTTTTTCGTGGTATGTCAGCTAAAACACACTAAGATGCGTCCTCTGTGGGTAAGGCTTGGAACAGATGGATTGAAAAAAGGAATGTCAAAATTGTCGCAGGGGTACAGGCGTATGTGGACGAACGTGAGCGCGCTTGTATTGACGCATCCGAAGGCACGCAGTGGCAGCCCCACAGCCCAATACGGTCAACATCCTGTAGAGAGTGCAAGGAAAATTTGATGTTCCAATAACAGCGAGAACGGACTTATCGAAAGCGGCTTGCAGTCAATCTGTCCTTCACGAACATTGCCTTTGACACCAACCGACCGACATGAAGTACTGCAATGGTGTCCGGATCGAGTCTGCTCATGTAATAAATGGCATACCAAGGCTCTTCATGCAATGTCGAGCCTGATAATCATGATAGCAGTCTCCGAGCTCACTATCCGTGCATCTACATACGCGTTTGATAGAATTCCAAAATTGCTAATATAGTCAAGGTCGCTCATCATAAGAAAAAGTTTCAAACAAGAGACTAAAAAAGGAAAAGTAACTTGGAAAACACACACAATTAAACAAACTAAAACAAACGCCATTAAACATCAGTAAAAAGATTTTTCCGAGCACTTTGATAGCAACATCTCAAAGCAGTTGAAACCACACGAGACATAATTGGAAATTTCTACACGTAACCTACGACGATTATTTGAAATTGGTGCATATGAAACACGGTGCTGTTAGTATGGTTAAACGTTGGAAAGATGCGTACCCAAGATATTGGAACGAGATCAAAAAGGATAACGAAAAAACAAGAAAGAGAACTTACATGCTGCGGAGAAGGTAGAAATACTAGCATAAGTTAATGTCGATAAGAGGGAATGGCGTATACATAAAATGGTCAATTCGCAGTACTAAAGAAGCGGTTTGACACTGGAATTTATGTACTTGTATGGTAATAGCAAAACTTTCAAGGAAACAGGTCGTAAACGAAACAAAAAATACACTGTGCTGTAAGCAGGTGATTATCGGACGAACCAGAGATACGAGTACTCCGGAACGCAGACATATATGTCTCGACACACGTCCTTTTTTATTTTAACGATAACTATAAATTAAAAAGAAAGAAAATAGAGCCTTATCCACTGAATTGCAATATACTGATAAAAAATGCTATTGCTATCACACAACAAAAACAAACATTTGTCTTCCCCCTTTTTTTCCCACGTGTCTGTGAAATCGCGAGAATTGGCATACTGATTCCCTATCATCCAAAAGATGACCGGCTTTCCGATTTGTAAACACGGAGAATATATTGCGTAAAGCAACAAAACGAATTGTCTGCCGAGAAATCTTTTGTCCATTAAATAAGGATCTCGTTGGCGAAGAGATGCTATTTACAGATTTTCAGGTCAGTTTATTCCAGACAATGGAGGAGAGAGAGGGGAAAAAAAAAAAGGCAAACAAGACTTAGGGTCAGATACCAACGATAAGAACTTGCACAAAAGACGAATGCCACACATTTCTTTTTGAACGAACGAAAAACTACGAAACAAAAGTATTCTTCAAGTCACTGGGCGTTAAAAATAAACAAAAATATCGTCAGGATGGTAAGCAAAACAAAAATAAAATACACTTAAGGAGAACG
>JJRW01S0002271.1:59513-70981 GCA_001188405.1 Loxosceles reclusa
ATCCTGATAGAAAGAGACTCTTGAAACTTATGACGTCTTATGAGGGGGAGGGGCAAGGAGGGGGCACACACATTTCTAGAGAGTTTGTTTAGTTGTGAAATTTTTAATCATCTTCTTGAATGACGTCCCACCGCCGCAAGAAGCCCAGCAATGATAAATTTCTCTTAGGGTCCAAATGAAGATCGGGTTTTTTGATTAAGCTAACCTTCTGTTGTCCAAACTGCGAACCATATTGAAAAGCTGTCCCTGGTAAAGGGAATCCTCGTTCTGCATAACCTTTATTTTTCAAACCGGTCCATTCTGTAATAGCTTCCGATTATTTTGTGCTTGACATCTTTTCCTTCTCAGCTATTTTTTGGATTAAAACCATCGTTATTATTAATATTTTGTATTGAATTCCTGTAATCTTTGACAGGCTAATGTGATATCATGTGCATTTATAGTCGCATTTTGTGAATTTTATTATTAAGACTACGTTTGAATTCACTTAATAATATAGCAAAAAATCTCCGATATGCCGTTCGAACCAGCTTCTGAAAGCCTAAGTAGGGGGAGTCGTGGGAAACACCTAGGAGAAGTCCGCGTTCTTGTGTCCTATTCTGTCGCTCAGTTTAACAGGTAACGTGTCCTTCCACCATCCAAGGTTCAACAAAGGCCACTGTGTCACACCTGTAATGCCCTGATGTGAAGCACCAGCAGAATGAGCATGAGAGATGAGAGGGTTTATTACATTTGAAGTGAAGTTAAAAGTCTGAATACCCTCGGTGTGAGAAAGTAGAGATTCTGCTCCTCGAATGTATTCAATTTTCAAAGAAAAGTTTTCGACGCCGGGAATCGAACCCTGAATGTTCAGCTCTGAAGGATCCACTTTACCATTTAAGCTACGCCGACGGGGTAACTCGGTAGCTTACTTTGAAATATTTTGTGGGTGGACATTACATCCTCCCCGACTTGAAAGAGAGGTGGGGATAACGACCAGACCTCTAGTGGTGGACCTAACAGTTGGGTTCTTGGCCATTTGTGTGAGTCCCTGTTCGGACGCCATTTGTAAAGAAAAGTTGTCGACTCCGGGATTCGAACCCTGAACGTTCAGCTCCGGAGGAACCGGTTTACCGTTTAAGCTACACCGACGCTATACGGGAAGCTTATTTTTGAAGTATTTTGTGGTTGGGCCCGCAAATACAACACCGAAGGGCAAATTGTCCAGCACACGTAAACAACAAAGCCACAACAACTGAGAAAAACAAACAAAAATATTACCGTAATAGGACCTAAGCACGAAAGTGTCCTTGTGGATCACCAGGACAGTATTCCGCTCGAAACATTCTCCCAATTTATACTGGTTCGAAAGTACACACAAGATTCGTTGGCAAAACAACGCACTACGAAATCGCTTTAGCCATCGCCAAACGTATCACGTCTAAAACCTCTCTCGAACAACTGCGTTCGTCTCTTTTAAAGACTTGCGGAATTTTCTGAATAATCTTTGAAGCCATAAGTCCCTATTCTTCCTTCTGCCCCTGCGAGATAGAGTGGAGCCAACCTTTACCTTGGCTTGAGAGTGGCCTCGACCTACCCAACGCCTCCCCCCCCCCTCGCTTTCTCTTTCTTCGCAACTCCGACATCAGACGGCGCTAATCATGCGAAGACAGTGACACTTCTTTTCCTGTCTATTTTCCAATTTTGAAACAACATATTTTTAAAATCGTTAAAAAGTGAGCTAAGAGCGCGTAGAAATAGAATTTTAAGAGGTTTCATGTAAGAAACCCAAAGGCGCTTCGCTGTTGTTCAGGACTATCAGTCGAAAACGTTGTGAATACGATGCTTTTTTTTGCCAGAAATTATCAAAACGATATTAGGAAATCGCTGTTTTCTAAAAACCTAAGTGAAAAGGAACGGTTTCTTGGAACATTTGGGTAAAATAAAACAAAATAGAAATATATATTTAGCTCGGTCGCAAAAATACATACTTATTTTGAATGTAAGTTTTATCACGCTTGTACCTGAGGATCACTTAAATCCAAATCAGGAGCCCATGGCACGCTCATAGCGTAGCAGACATGGAATGAATTTATTACAAAGCAGGGCTGAATTATTTTACACCAATGCGTTTAACAGACATTCATCCTAATTTTACAAGCTCAAAATTTAAAATAATGTGTCTATCGTTGAAATTTGTCACGTGACTAGAAACGTCTTTCTTAAAGTCCCACTTTACATTCAAGCTCACCATACAGTAAATATCTATTTATAAAATATTGTAGCGGGTTACTGGCCGTTACAAATAATTAAAAAAAAAAAGAAAAACTAATTTGTCAGAACGGGAGACCAAACAAAAATAGACAACACCTAAATAAGGACGTCAGATAGAAATTTAGGAATACGAGCAAGTTAATTACAAAACTAAACACAAAACTAAACAAATATTAAGAAAATGATACTGGTAAATTCAAAACTTAAAGTTCATACAAACTCTGGATCTTACACCAAACGAATAACATGAAAATTTAATACACAGTCATACCCAAATTTATATCAGGAATAAAGTGGGCTGAAATTACACTCAACACAAAATGAAAATAAATAAGCGGGAGGGCTGTTTGTGTATGTGCTCTTTGCCTTCGTTCCGATAACTAAATATGCACAACACCACTTTATACCAAACTTCACCTCAAAAACCAACACACAACGGAATTTCTACCTGCGTAAGAGATCGAAAGCAACCAATTACTCGTCCTTTCTGCCGACAATCCGAAAGTAGATCAAGTTATCCAACTCGCAGTGTCGAAATCGTAAAGAATCCACGAGTTGTAGCACAACCACTAGCTTCCCTTTCGCTATTTTACAGAAAACAAGACACAACGCGCAAATGTCCGAATTTTACTTGGTGACCGACGGAAAACCTCCTTAAACAAAAATCTCCGACAGTAACTTTGAACGCTCGTTCGATAAGACTCGCATCAAAAGAACACCAGATAACCGCTCTTCCATATCGTCAGGAAAAACTGCCATACCTGTGCAATCAGTTACGCCGCTTCCCCTTTAAACAGCGGAAGAAAGTTCTCTAACTCCAAAGAAGTCATTACATCAATGCACCCATCCAGAACTTTTGATCTCTTTCCCCACCACCCCCACACGAGCGGACGCAATTTTCAAAGCCGACGCATTCCAGAACAGCCGACATGACTGTGTCTCTTCTATGCTACAACAGATGGCGCTAACAATACTCTGCAGACATTTTCAAATAGTAACTGCACAAATAGTAATTCAACATCTTATCAGGTATAATTCTACCCTTGAACTGCAGCAGACAACACTACAGAGAGGGTTTTTCCCCCGTCTCTACTCATGCCTTTACCTACTTTGTCATGCTTGATTCTAGCGAGCGTAGCTCTTTTTCTACATGTGCAAAGAGGTCTTTACTCCCATCTAAATCCCTCGTATTATAACTCTCCTATCGACCATGAATTGTAAGACGGAAAATGTTAATACGGTGTGTTCTATCATTTCTTAACGGTTGTCACTTGTATTTTGAAACAGACTGTATATGCATGTTATATAACATATATTATATGTTTTGTAAAACTGCGTTCCATTATTCCCTATTATATCATGTGACTTGTCATATTGTTTTTATAATTTTATGCTTTTATTTACTAAGTATTTTTGTGAATATATTTCTGTTGTAACTATCTTTCTTTTTGTATACGTGGAAATAAAGTTGAAAGTTGAAGTCTTTTGTGGGTGGGCATTACAAACATAGATATTTTCCGTCAATTTTTCAATTTTATTCCTCTTTCACAGATTTCCTCAAAATCTCAATAGCGCATATTTACATTCTGTGTGCATTTTTTCATTATCGTGATGAATTTTTTATTTATAAATATTTATCGTTGCGTCATTGGGTAAAGTTCCATTATCTTAGGATAAACGACCTAACCAGCTCGATTTCGCTGCTCATTAGAAGTTTTATGCAAATTACAAAACATACTAAAAATACAGTTGTCTCACAAGGCTATGAATATCAGAAGTAAAATACAAATAACATGAAAATTGATGCACTATTTTTTCAAAAGCTCTGTCCCGGGAATGCGTTCTTCATGGGAAAATTCAAAGTATAACAACTTATTCAAATCAGTTATTAGGGTTTGGAAAGGACCTGGATAATGGTAAGTTTTTACTCCAAACGCATTACAAGAAATGAATTTAGAGTATTTCATGTATTTTAGCAAAATTTCCAATATTTATGGTAAACTGCGATTTGACTCTGTGTAAATATGCATATATTCAAAATTCAATACATTTGCAAATTCATAGATTTTAATTAAAATTTTGATAAAGGACGAATGCTAATAAGAATCTCGTGGCATTTTCGCGTTCTGAGATACACCAAAATATGGTACGGGCAAACGAACGGACAGACATTTATTAATAATATTGGAAGCATAAATTTACTAAAATTTAACAACGAATTGATTAATTGTATTTATGTAGTCTTCGTTTCTATAGCCAAAAGTTAGTAGTTTATTTTATTATATTAATAATGACCTAATACAATGTCCATCTAAATATACAATTTTTTATTGGTATAATGCATAGTTTTATAACTAGCTCTGAAAACAGACAAACAGTTCAGCTGATCTAAAAACAGACCAGAAGAATACCCAGTTGCAGAGAGTATGTGATCTTTCGTACAAATGACATAAACGACCTTCATGTCTGCGAAGCACCTCAATCAGCACTTACCAGTGTCCTTCCCAATGATCCAGCTATTGCACAGCATTCAGCATCATTATCACCTTTGTCAAATAAACCATTTAGTTCATGTATCTTCAAAGCAAAACAGGCACCGTGAACTTTACCTTAATCAAGATTACATATGTGTAATGAATTTTTAATGCGTGTGTAGGTTATGAAAAATTACATTTCCTCAAAACCTTGAATGCGCACTCTTTTTCATGCTACTTGCATTCTATTTGAAAGAAATCTGAATTTTTTAAAGAATGGAATATGACATTTCATTCTATTATCTATTTCATACATTATGTACGTCATCTTACCTTTGTGTTCGCTATTTAAAACTTACATTTGTACACGGACGTTCAGATTCAATTATTTAAGCCAAACCTTTTCTCTGCTAAATAAAGAGTTATCACTTAGCCTAGTTTGTTCTTAGCTGCGTTCACCGATTTAGTAGTTTTCTATCTGCACTCGACACTAGAGGGAATTGCAGCATTCTTCTGATTTCTTAATATCTAAATATTCACGCGATTGCACGCAACTGCTTAGGCGATACTTTGATGGCTTAAATCGTTTTGTTTATTCATATTTTATGTATAAAACCACATAAGAGCGAAATAAATATTTTAACCTATGAATGCACTGTTTTGAATATGTATTTTCCAGCTATTATTTTAACAAATGTAAAGTACAATCTTCAGGAGAGCAAGGTGGCAACTCTGGATAACCTTGAAGAAATTACTGACATGACTGGAATCTCAGAAAAGATATCGAGAATAACATGTTTCACACGTTATGGTATGTGCAATGTCTTCCTTCCAAAATACTTCCAAAATAAGCTGCCCAAGTACATGTCGGCGTAGCTTAACCGGTAAAGTGATCACTCTAAAGATGACAGATCCGTTGGTTCAAATCCCGGAGTCGACATAAGGCAACATTTCTTCACATTCATCAAGATGACATATTGTACAAGTAGATGTGTTAAGAGGCTCTGATTGTAGGGAGGGCTGTCCCAACACGCGGACGTGTGTAAAATGGCTCTGAAGCATGAAAAGATTTACATACAAGATATTTGTGAACGCGTGGAAGAGTGACTATTTAAATTCTGTAGATGGAGGGAGAAGACGCGCTCCACATCATCATCAAACTTCTTTTTCTGCCGCTATGAGCGTAGGGCGCTCTAAGATGCGTACTTTGAAGACAGCTCTGACCGCGATACATCCTAAATCGTATATGGTTATCATGACGGCGAAGGTTAATTTGCAGCTGGTGCGAAAAAAACACCTGTTCCTAATCAGGCCATATTCAAAACTTAATGAAGCTTGAGGCATCAGTGCTTTCTTCAAGAGAATCTAATTTTAACGTATGTTTTCAACCAATCTACTATCAAACCGGTTGCTTACAGATGTGTCATCCCTACTGTCCAGATTCACAGACGGAGCTGAGGAGTTGAAGGAACTTTTGCTCTTGACTGTGTAACACTTTCTTGTCGGTGGAGTCGAGCGTGCTGCCGCTGGCTTTTGGATAACTTCGGGTTCGCCATACTGAAGTTGGATTTCACGTCCTTAGGAGCAGAAAACTGAGCTGCCTTAGTTTGATATCGTACGTGGCGTATGGATAATAAAGAGTTTGTATTCGATGCAGTAGGGTGTTTTTCACTATGGTTGATTCTGTCGAGACAGCATCTAGTTACTCCAAGTTGATATCTTATTTTGATATCTGTCATGCGCGACCAAGTCTGGTTTTCCTTCGGTGTAGCCGGGATCTCTCAAATGAGATAGATACGGGGTATATTTTCAGCATCATGCTCGAATTTAAGTGTCAGAGTAGCAGTGATGTCGCTAAACGTTCCATCACTGCTATGCAAAGTGTTGTTTGTCACCGCACTTTGCTGTAACGATATCCGTTTTACTGCCTGCATTTGAATTCTCCCCGTGTTTTCATCTGTCCATTGATTTCACTCCTGCAACTATGCTCTGATAATAGGCATCGTACCACACGTGCTGCATTACTAAACTTCGCTTTTATGCAAAACATACTCATGTCCGCAAAGAACCTGTTTCCTTGACGATATTGTTTTCTTTGTTTTCGGAAAGGCATATTGAGTCCTGTACTACTTTCGCAGATCTCAGACCACGGATAACTATTTGTGTCTCGTAATCGGATATTTAATTGATTACAGTATCGCAGTTATGAAGATGTTACTGTGCGTAGACAACGCGCAATAACTTTACAGTTTTAAGCATTTTCACGCCGTTCTCTGCTTGACAAACTCTGCAATTTTCAAGTCATTATAGTTATCCCTCATGGTGTTAAACAATTTCAGATATTGTGTACGTTCATGCACTTCTGTCCAATTGAGGTGTCACAGCACTTGCCTAAGATTCAAGGATTGCGGATTCGATTACCATTTTGGTTAGTGTCGACCTTCGCGCAGTGCTATGGCGTTTTTGGTACATTTTGTTTGTGAAAAACAAATAGATAATTGCAGACATAACCATGCTATGTTTTCCCTGAATCTCTTACTCCTATGCATTACTTTCATTGCATAGGTTGATGTAATTAAAATACAAGCATATCAGTCTTTGTTGTCTATAGCACTCAAACACTGTTCTCTATTCCGCAGTCAAAACGAGGATGTTCTACATTGAAATGTCCTTTTCTATTTGAGTTCTATATAATTTTACCCAGAGTGACCAGCGCTATTGAGATGCAATCAAAACGCTATGAATTTTCAAATTCCACCGTAGTACGTCGTATCTCCTATATACCCAAAGCATTTGCTTATGCCGCCAAAACACACTTTCTAAACCATTTTGAAAATCCCCACACTATAGAAGCAAATATTACAACCGGCATTTTCAAAAGATTAGAATTCTGGAAATTTCAATGTGCATATGTAATTCTGCTTCCACCGATACTTTTAATTGTATGCAGATTATTTCCGGGTACTCAGCTCAGTGCCACCGGTTATGTGTCGGTTTTCAAAAATGAAATAAATTTCGTTCAACTGTTTGATTTTGTTTTTTAGCACCAGATAAACACTCACTTAGGTAAGACTGCAATAAGTTAATCCGTTTAAGATGTTAAAAGGCGATTTTCGTCAAACTGTCCCTCCGGGTACATTTTCACGATACTACGTGAAAAAATAAATAAATAAATAAATAAACGTTTTTTTTCCTGTTGTTGGGAAGAAAACTATCTTACAGTAACTAAATCCAGCGTTGTTCTTCTACAAAACCATTAGAAAAGCTTTCAATCTCCTTTATTTACTCTTATCATCTTCCCCAGTGTTGTAACCTGTCATTCTATTACTTAATAATAGGATATGTAATTGTTAAATTTTAAACGTATAAGACAATTGTCTCGATGCAGTCCGGGAACTGACCATTTACGAATTTTCTCCTTTCTTAAGGGATATAAAAATGCTACAAATGCAATTATATTAATACTGCATATAATATCAGCCATTAAACAACATTATGTAAGCGCAAAAATCCAAGTGAGTGCGTGGAAATATGAATCCCAGAATAAACAGCCTGCGTTCAAAAGTTACCGATCATGGACAGGAATGAAACGAAAACGAAAATGCACTAGTATGTGTGTACTAGTATCACAAACTGGTGACGTTTAAAAGTGCAGCAAACAGATGAATTGCACCGCGCTTAATTTCGCCTGCACAGGAATGAGAAAATGTAAAAGCAGCCAAGGTCAGTGACTCTGCGCGTGAGGGAGAATATTTTTTTTTTTTCATCTGGAGACTGCCAGAACATTCTCTCGTTTTCTCAACTTCGGCTTCTCGAAACATCGTTAAGTCGTTAAAAAGAAGAAGAACAGTGTTGTTGAAAGGACGTTGCCCTGCGAGATTTTTGGATGATTTTGATTCGATTTTGAGAGAGTGCATAAGAGGTGTTCGAATTGCGATTGGCTTGGTTTTAGCCGGGTGAGTAGGCGATCCGCCTTGTTTACTGTGCGAATATTGAAGGAGCTCTGGTGTTATTCCATGCGAATTTTCACTATGTGGACAGTTGTTGTTAGTCATTCTGAACTGCCTTCGGATTGACGTCTTATTACAGTGCGTGACATTTTCCTTTTTTTTGTTGTTGTTGGTCACCGGTGTCCTTGCGCGAGTTAAATTGGTTCTTTTGTCGTTGTTGGAATTTGCAGTGCATAGGTACGCGGTGTGAATTTAGTTATCGGCGCCGTAGGAGAAAAACAAAGGCTCTCCCCCTTATTTAATTTTCCGTTTTGTGTAATTTTATCCGGCTTTATTTCTATTATAAATATATATGTAAGTGTTTACTAAAATTTCCTTGGTAAACGTATCTATTATGTTTTAGTTTATTTGCTCGGTATTGACAATCTGTATCCGTTGTAATTTTCAATTTGCGCTGACAGAACTTATAAGTTATTGAGTATGTCTTTATGGGCCTGCTAATGCTCTAAATTACTGTAAGTTTTGAACCCTAATTAATTACTTCTGTTTTATATTTCATAATTTTTTGTTTAGTTTCATGCTAAAATAAACCTTCCCGTATATCTAAAAAGCATTTAAGACATTCTTTTCTACTGAACTTTGTCAAATAGCACCAGCATCATCCTTGCAAATATTCACTATCACCCTACCAATATTCACAAAAATTGAATTAGATGTCGCTTGTACTCGATGATAAGTTCTTATCAGAGTCTTGTAACTACACATTATATATATTGTGCAGTGACAAGATGCTGATAAGAACTTTTCACCGAGTACATATATACCTGCACAAGAACAGTTAGGACTGTTGTTTAGACACCGCTTGATGCAGATTTAGAAAGAATGAAGAACATTTTCAATTTCAAGGCCATAAATTTTGCTCTGAAAACTTTGTAGAAAAATATTCTTAAATGACAGTTTAATTCCAGAAATTAAGGTTTCCATAATCTGTGTAGCAGAATTAACAAAGGGTGGATTTTTTCAGATGGTTCAAATATACTGATGACACGGTTTACAGCATTTTGTATACTTAAGTACGGTGAATTAATAAAAGAACAGAAATTTAGCTTCCCCGATTTTGCATCTTTTGATAAGGCAGAAAAATGGTCTCAATACGGAAGTTTCTAGACTGCATGGACAAGATGGAAATTTGTAAAAAAAAACTTGAGGATTTACATGGATAAACAATCAGCTTCGAAGTCGATCCGTTAAAAGCCTGTATGAAGATCTATTAAAAATTAAGTATAAATTCCTATGGAATAAAAATTACGTCTACTGTATATGTTCTGGTTTCGGGGACATTCTGTTCAAACAGGAAACGAATAGGCAACTAATACTGCAAAACACAAGAGGGATATTCCTTGTTAAAACGTTAGAAAAACCGCAAATGTGTTTTGAGAGCCACAGCAATTAATAAGGGGAAAGAAAATTCGGAAAACTCTAGAGTCTGGGAGTTTCACAACGGATATCTTACAGGAAGTCATTGAAATAATATCTCTCAGTGATTTTTAAATGAGTTTTGTAGTATTCGTGATGCTTCTCTATATTATTTTAAAGATTTAATAGTTGGAACATATGGTGCAAATGTGGCATCTACGTCTTGTAAATAACTTCACTTATGTCGAAGCCGGGATTCGAACCAACGGATCTGTCATTCACAGCGTTCCAGAGCAACGATTTAACCGATTAAGCTACACAATGGTCCTAACTGCTATTGTGCAGTTATAGATGTACTAGATGAAAAGTTCTTGTCAGCGCCTTAAAATCTGAATAATAAATGTAATTAAATTGATGACTAGTTTCGGCAATTACGGTCGATTGCTCTCGTCAGATCCACGTCTATTATTGTGTCACGATTCCTGTTGTTCCTGCTTTCGTCAAATAGAAAGCGCGAAATAGAACCTTTTGACCAAAACAGGAAAAACTTCAATCGTGGCACAGTACCAGACGTGGATCTGACGAGGGCAATCGACCGTAACTGCCGAAATTAGTCACCAATTTATTTACATTTAAAATTGTGCAGATTTTAAGACGCTGACAAGAACTTTTCATCGAGTAAGATTAAGCTATGCCAACGGAGTATTTCTATCGCTTATTTTGAAGTAATTTGTGGGTGGACATTACGTCCTCCCCACTTGAAAGAGAGTTTAGGGTATCGACCTGACCTCGAGTGGTAGACCTAACGGTTGGCTCCTTGGCCACTAATGTGTGTCGCTAAGTTCGGGCGCCATTCGTAAAAAAGTTGTCGACGCCGAGATTCGAACCAACGGATCTGTCATCCCCGGAGCTCCAGAGCGACCGTTTAAACCGATTAAAGCTACGCCGACCGAGTATTTCTAGCGCTTATTTTGAAGTCATTTGTGGGTGGACATTACAGTCTTGAAACTACAGGCTCTGATTCTGACAAAAGTAGATTTTTCCCTTATGTTATCTCTCGTGAAAGAATTGTTCTTACGAAAAATAAGCAAGTCCGCAACTGATGCGTCACACTTCTTCCACATTGTATATGATTATTTTAATGGTGAACTATAGTTAAGAGCATAATCATAAATATTTGCTTGTACTTGTAATTTTTTTTCCATGGCTTTGAATGTTCTGTTCTTCCGACTCAAATGCTAAATCTTCATCACAGGACAAATATTGATTCAGAATTGAGTAATGCTTGCGTTACGAAACCTTGTCCTTTTTGTAAATGTTTATGTCTCTTCAAAGATTTCATTATGGTTATTTTATAATTTGTAGATCCTGTTTT
>JJRW01S0002282.1:41088-53312 GCA_001188405.1 Loxosceles reclusa
CACAAAATTTTTAAGTCCAAAGAAGGCCAAAAATATGGCTGAATTTATGGAAAAGTTTAGAAACTTATCTGTAACAGTCACGTCAAAAGGCTCTTAGTTCAACTTAATTCCAACTTCCTCAATTAGTTATGAGCAGAGTCAAATTTGATAATTCTTCTAGCCACGCACACCCTACCATGTACACTCGTAATCTGGAATCTCCCCTTCCTTTTCGCGGCCTAGAATTTCGTTCTTTTTAAACTGTCTACTTCTTTGCCTGTTCTGGGGCATCACTTCGTGACGTAAGCTAGCTGCTTTTCTTGTTCCTCGTGTGGAGCTTATAATTTCGGTTAATCATTATGTTAATGTTATTGTTAGTTTTCATTACAACACTTCTGGCTATTAAAATTGCTACACCATGAAGGCGTAATGCAAAAAACGCGAAATTTCCATGAAAAGTACAACATGCTAGAGTATGCAAACGATTAACATTTCAACGCTTGCTCGTAAAGCGGGTTGGAGTAACGCCACCTGCATGCTGTATAAGAAGGAAGATTGTAAAAATTGCTGATTTCTTGTAAAAAAAAAAAAAATCACATTCGCAAGTTAGTTGCTTGTGTAGAGGTCTTCTTGTGCCTCGTGTACGAAAGAGGAACAATTACCAGCACGTGACAAAATTTGATCGCGGCCTACCGGGACTTCGGTTTATCTTTCCGTGATATTGCCGCTCGCGTTGGTCGAGATCCTATGATTGACATAAAAATATGGAACCTATGTGTCCAAGACCGACACACAAAACGCTGTGCGTGAAATCAGCGGCTTCCAGTTACTAACGCCCGAGAGGAGAGATGGGACGTGTCGTCCGCACTGCCTTTTGTGGTTGTATAGTCACGTCACTTATCCTAAGTCATGAACTCAGTTCGTTTACGGGACATCAAGTGTCAGTATGGGCAATTCGGCGACGTCTGCAGCAGACAGGAGTGTCTACGATGTTAGTCCAACGACGAACATGGACGCAGGAGGGACGACACATGATCTTTTTAGACGTTTTGCCTACAGCATCATAATGGGCGTATCCGTGTGTGTGGACAGCTGCCGTTACATTTCTGATGACTCAAGGCCCGTGGCTGTGCCCTAACTTCAAGGCCAAAGTTGTGCTCCCTTTCAACAGCTGCAGGCCCGCATGTTGCCCATGCTGTGCTGACCTTCTGCATTACAAATGATGTTCAACTGTTTCCCCGACCAGTAAGTTATCTGGATAACTCACGAATTCAGAATATCTGGCCAATAGAACGTCACCATAGGCCAGTCTGTACGATTGATGAACTCTGGCATAGAGCTGCAGCTGCATGGAATGTTGTATCTGTACTTGCCATCCAAACTCTGTTCGACTGGATGCCCAGCTGGATTAAATATGTTATTGCTGCCAGAGTCGGCTGCCCTGGATACTATTTTCTGCATGCTCTTTATCTGAAAATTACCTGTGAATTTAATCATGTCCTCCTCCTCCTATCATACCGTATGAGTTCAATAAATATGATTCTGCTATTTGCTTTCTATCCTGCTGTATGCTGTAGCGTTTCTAATGACCACCTGTGTATATTGTACTCTCCTACCCAAAAGTTAAGTATAAATGTTGTTTATGGCAATATCTATGAAATTCCAAGTCAGAATGGAAATGAAACTTGGCATATGAGTTTAAGATGGTTATGGAAAGATATATATATATATATAATCATGAGTAAGAAAGATAATAATGACATTCATTATCCAATTAATAAATTTGGGACAACAACGGGCTGATTAGAAGTTTAAGCTTTGCTGCAAATCAACTATAAAACAACGCTGACGCTTAAGTTTAATTAATAAAGCTTGGTGCTATCTTTTGTAGCAACTCAAGCTGCACAAAATATTCCAAATTCCCATCGAGGGTATTTCTGAGTTTTCTGCTTAAAGAGTTCCAAGCTGCACAGAGAGCTGTGTTCAACTCTGGAATTGTGCTTATTAGATGTTGAAGGGCTGCAATTCGTCTCCCGAGCATACCCTACTCATATTCTGCATGAGTAAGATCAGGAGATTTCGATGATCACTGTATGAGCTGAATATTTTTACTTTGAAGGAAGTCATCATCCCTGAATAGAAATTCAGAATCGAAAGCACCTCGAAGCAAAGGAACAGAAGGGTTTGTACCACTTAAAAGTAAGAACCCTTCTGAATTATGTGAAGGTCTGTGCGATCGTGCAACATGAGCCTGTCCACCCAGTCACCCGCCATGAAGGAAGGTGATTTCTTGCCTGATGTTTTGAGAGTTAAAATGAGTTCCATATTCTTGCCAAATCCTCGTATGACGAAAGGTATTTTGCAAACTGAATCTGAGCTCATCGCCGAACATGGCGTTACCCCACTTCTCCCAACTTCACTGATGATGAATACGAGACGACAGAATGTTCGTGTTCTTTTGCAGCGATATAAACTGCACAACAAAGATGATATTACAAATGACTATTTTGGCAGTTTCGCTACGACTGCCCTCCTGGAATCCAAGGCTGATAATGCAAAAGATTTGCTGTTGATTGAATTCCGGTACACGGACTCTCATTCGTATTTGCGGAAGGGAGGTTGGTGTTACTGTGCGGTTACTTGGGTAGCTCTTTCTGGTGTAGCGGAAATTTGTTAGATTCATCAAGGGTTTAAATTAATTGCATCCAGGTGTGTAGGAAGTGAATTGAGGAGATTTTACTGAGAAAAAAATCTTTGCCGGAATGGATGGCGAAAGCCATCCATTCTTATGTTCAGGAAACTTGTGTTTCCTGGTCCTCATGTCCTTCCTGGTTCTTCCTGGTCCTTGTCCTTCCTGTTTCTTTCTGGTTCTCAGGGTTCTTCCTGGTTCTCAACTTGTCCTTCCTGGTTCTCAGAACATGTCCAGGAAACTTATGTTTCCTGGTAGAACATATCTTTTATTATGATTCTTGCATCAGAAAATATGATTTTGTAACCAAGGTTCCAGAAATGGATGATTTATTCAATTCGTCTTTTGCATGGAATAGTTTAGTCATCGGGCCTGTATGATCAATGTTGGTCATACCACACTGGCATGGGATTAGGCAGATGCTCCAAGAATCGGTGTGAAGAATGGAATTTTTGAAGTAGGAGAACACAATTTTATTGGGTGGGGGAGAGGAAGTCTGAATTTTGAATTTCGACTGTATTCGGGCAATTCGGTTGCAGATGCGGGAGAAAAAGGAAGAATAATTTATTTTGGGAGAACACAGAATCTTCGACACGGCGGAGCGTTGCGTCGGTTGTTCGGCAGGGAGGTTTCTTTATGGCCTGGTGGATCACCCTGAGAGTAAAGCCACGGTGGATGGAAATGGACCACAGATAGTTGATTTATTTGTCCAAAGACGATTGATCGGATCATATTCTGACGTCACGGAAAACGTATGTGTGGAAGGCGGAGAATTTCTACTGATTTGGGTGGCAGGATTGCAAGGTTTCACGATTGAAACAATGCAAAGACATGTTTCTCTTTTGTTTTTGTTTCTTTTAATAGAGAGAATATGATGCTCCCTAACAGCAATGATTGCATGGTACAATTTTCCCATACTTAGAACATGTAGTTATTCACAAGGTTTATGTCGCAGAAGTTTCCATCCCTCCGTTATTGCCGTTTTAAAACTGATGAAAAATTTCTAGCGGACGTGAACCTACTGCAAGGTGAATCCCTAGTGTTTCCCACAGGTGTTCTACGGAATTTAGATTAAGATAGTACGCTAACGAATCTATTCGAGTGATGTTCTCATTTTCCAACAGATCTCACAATGCTTATACGATGATGTCTGCCACGAAGGGAAACTCGAAACCAAGGGCATCTCGAAACAGATGAAAAAAGTCATCTCATTACTGTAAGAAGTTTCGCTTATTTACCTATTGCAATAATACGCAGTGCTGTACGGCCAATCGAAGTAATGTATTCCAGTTGAGCATAAATGTTTCCTACGTGAAACATAAATCACACCGATTCTTGTAATGCCCACCCACAAAAGACATCAAATATAAGCTTATTAGTCCACTGTCGGCGTAGCTTAACTGGTTAAAGCGGCTCTCCGAAGTAGAACGTTCCGGGTTCAATTCCCGGCGTCGACAACCAGTAAAGTCATTCTTTACAAATGGCGCTCGAACAGGGACTCACATTAGTGGCTAAGGACCCAACCGTTAGGTCCACCACTCGAGGTCAGGTCGTACCCTGACCTCTCTTTCAAGTGGGGGAGGGTGTAACGCCCACCCACAAAAGACTACAATATAAGCACAGAAATCCTCTGTCGGCTTAGCTTAACTGGTTAAAGCGGCTCTCTGGAGTAGAATGTTCCAGGTTCGATTCCCGGCGTCGACATGAAATAAAGATTTTCTTTACATTCTTCACTTTTATGTTGTTGACCGAATACGATACTTCGTTCCCACCTCTCTCCGAATCAAGTCGTGAGACGGAGTCGATTGTCAGTGGTAAACAATATCTTACCCCATTGCTGTGGAGTTCAGTCTTTGTGCAACGTACAACGTTGCAAATAATGCCTGGGATGAGTGAGTTTTAATGGAATACATCATTCTGGACGTCCATCTTTATGTAGCCGTTTGGCCACAGTAAATCGCGTTATTTTCATCCTGTTGCCATACGTTGTGGCTTTGCAATTATGCCCGCAGTTGGGTTTCGATTTTATTTAGTTAATGGGACGTATATTGATCACTGCTTGCAGTTTTTTCTTTAGATACCACCAACATGGTTTCTAACATTTATAGTGCTCGTTTTGAAGGTCTAAAAAGCTGTGGCATCCTATGTAGTATCTTTGAGTACTCTTTTAATGTACGTCATTTTTTTCAATTACTGCTCTACGGTGACACACCTTTTATATTTCGTCCCTTCTGAAATTTTCCATTTGTTCAGCGACGAGGACAATGATTTGGATGTTTTCTTTTAGCAAATTTATCATCTATAACACGCTAAATATTTAATCGAGCCTCTTTAACAATATCCCTCGCTTCTCTTTTCATTTCATAACTACGTAGAGATGCTGCTCTTGACGATTTCAGCTCTATCACGTGACCGGAAACATCTATTTTGCGAAATTTGCACATGCAGCATCATTTCTACCAAATAAATCTTGCACGGCCCCAATGTTCTACGCATCCAGTTTCTTTACGTAATTAATTCGTCACGGCTTATAGCCGTTACGCTCAACTATTCGATTTAACACTACGTAATGTCCACCCACAAAAAGACTTCGAAATAAGCTTCTACAGACAAGAGTCAGCCTAGCTTAATTATTTAAAGCGGCCTCTCTGGAGATGGTAGATCCGTAGGTTCGAATCCCGACATTCGACAAAAAGTAATTTTTTTTTACAGTTTTTACTTAACACTTCCATTTACGAAGCGGCCTTTAGGAATGTAACAGTAACATAAAGAAAACCCCGTTTGTTGAAGAGAACTAATAATTTTTGAATCAAACTTGATTATAAGCATAACAAAACAAAATGAGGTTCAAGAATAAAAGTAACGAAAATAATTGATTCCGTATTGTTGTACATTAAATCAGTATCATCGGCGTAATTATCACTTCTCAACGTGACACACGACGAATCAGCGTATGTAATTTGAATTCACAGTTGACCTTCAACAAGCACATAACGTTGCAGAAAGTTGCAGTGACGTTGCACCAACGTCGCAACTTGACATCCTAATCACATCACATTTCTGACGTTTCTACTACGTTACACACAATGCAGCATTATTACGAAGTGGCGTAAAGATCACTGTTAGGGTGATACAATTTCACATAAAAGAACACTGTTACATTGCTACTATCTATAAGACAAACAGAACTTTTACGCGACTTCATAATGATGTCACATTTTGCGCTACGTTGCAGAAATGTCGGCAGTGCGATGTGACTAGAATGTTGAGTTGTGACCTTGCTGCAACTTCCCTGCAACGTTCTGTGCTGCATGGGTACTCCATTTACTATATAGCAGCTTAAATTTTAAATGGCTGTTCCAAAACGTACTAATTATTGAATCCTACACTATATAAATTGTTCGGCAGGATCGATACAGATGTTATCTGTGGTTCAGTGACTAGGCCCATTTTTGAGCTTTCGGAATTATCAGAAAAATATTAATTCTCAATAACCAAACCTCTCGTCCTTTAAAACATCACAGTTTCGGCAGTCCTTATGCGGTCAAATTCTTTGTAATGCCCACCCACAAATAAGTTCGAAATAACCTACAGAGCTACCCCGTCGGCGTAGCTTAATCGGTTAAAGCGTTCACTTGGAGCTCTGGAGATGGCAGATCCGTTGGTTCGGATCCCGTCGTCAAAAAATAAGTAAAACATTTTTCTTTACAAATGGCGTCTGAACAGGGACTCACATTAGTGGCCAAGGAACCAAACGTTAGGTCCATCACTGGAGGTCAGGTTGTTACCCTTACCTCTCTTTTAAGTGGGGGAAGGTGTAATGCCCACCGACAAATGAGTTCGAAATAAGGTACATAGCTACCCCGTCGGCGTAGCTTAATCGGTCAATGCGATCGCTTTGGAACTCTGGAGATGGCACATCCGTTGGTTCGAATCTCGGCGTCGACAAAAAACAAAGTTTTTCTTGAAAGGCTCCCTACCCCATTTTCAGTCATTGGAACAATATCATTCAGGAAAACGATGAGCAGATACTCAAACTCTTCAAAAATTACATGTTTATAAAAAATTTAGAAATGATGATCCTATTCAAAAGTCACATAAAAGGATGTGTCAACTGTTCCACAACGTACAACGGGTGCTTCACTTTTAATAAAGTGTATCGTGCAAACGCGCGTCAGCATATGTTGTGCTTAAATCACAGCGAACAAAAGTTCACACTCCAACGGAGTCCGCGAAAAAAAAAGTAACGGGACATTTTTCTCTTTTCCTATCGAAGCAACTCGTTTCACGGACTCTCCGCTTCTTCATCACGGAATGGAAATTTCGTGCACGAATGGGTCTGATATTAAGTTGCCGCACATGCCGATGGAATTATTCATTTTTCATTCTTCCCGTATTCCTTTCGTTTTCTTTTGCTTCTGGTTTCTTTTTAATCCAGTTTTCGCTTTATGTATTTATTTCTCGTATTCAGGCTTTTTTTTTTCTTATTGTCATAAGAATCTACACTGCTGGCCGTTAAAATTGCAACACCATGACGGAAACATACGGCACCTGGAAATCTGCATGAAACGTAGGGCATGGCAGAATAATGAATCGCAATGCAAAGCAAGCGGGTATTACAGAGAAGAGTAACGCCGCCTAGAAGCCGTACAAAAGGGGAGATTGAAAAGCCTGTTTTTCTTGCAAAAATTGTGCTTGCTTGTTGTTTCTTTGTTTGTTATTCCTCGGGTAAGACGAAGGAAATCACACATGCGTGAGTCAGAATTTGATTGCGAGAGAGTAGTAATGTACTGAGATTGCGGATTACCGCACCACGAAACTGCTGCTAGCGTCTGTCGAATTAAACACTTTTATGGGAATTTGTAAGCGATGAATTCAGGATGGCCTGAAGAAGCGACGTACGGCATCTGGATGACCCAGTAAGGCCGAGAAGACAGACAGACATTTTGTCTTTGCATGGCTGATAGGGATCTTACAGGTACAATCCCTACTTGTGATCAGAATTTCAGGACGGTTGCACAGTATGAAGTAATCTCACGTATGGTGTGACGACAACATGATGCTTGCAAGGCGACATATCGGGAATCTGCAGCTAAAATGGTGCGTTCAACGGAACACGTAGATGTTTTTTCTGAGAAATCCCGCTTGGGCATACAGAGCCATGATGGCCGTATCCATATGTGGAGGCATAGGGAGAGAGGGTTTTTTTTTTTTTTTCAAGCTTACATTGTTCATCATCATACCAATCCAGCACCTGGAGATATGGTGTGAGGCTCCATTCTGGTTACGCATCCCACTTAGCTCTAGTAAGCATATACGGTATTCTAACCATCCACTGTTACATTACAGCAATGTCAGAGCTCCTGGTTTTACCATGACTTTGGAGCCACTATGGCGCCACTTACCAATAGAAAAATACGTAACGGGATGTAGCCCGCAAAGTCCAACGTTTTCTCCATATACAACATGCATTGGCTAGCGGGATCGGGAAATTTTCCACCAATTGGTCTATAGTTGCACTGATACTGGAACGACAGAATCCTCCATTGACTCGTTTTTCGAGTAACGGAGGTGAATAGGACTCTCTTTTTTAACTTGCGGCGTGCTATGGAGGCCGATACCATCAATCGTGTAGCTTAAGCGACACTTATCTCGGGAGAGTAGACGTACTTGTTCAGTATCGTCGAGAGCATAACTGCATATATCGGTCATCTTTGCTCTGTCGTTACCTTGTGCCTACCTGGGTTGCATCTTACTTTCCTGAAGATGATTGCGTGGTTAAACACTCCTGCCACAAGCGGCTGACCGCAAAGCGATAGACAAATCTTGGGGCATTTAGTGTATCCTCTGTTAATGAGGTTTTGCCCATATAGGACAAACACGCAGACAACTCAAATTTTCATTCAAGGGCACAAGGCTTATGTTAAAAGAGAGGAAATCCATAAATCAGCAAAAATTGATCACTTGCTTAAAGTTTTGAAGTTGTGATCTGTAATACACTGGTGTAAGAAATTAAGAGAATTTGCATATTTTATCGAATTTCATGAAAGGAACTGAACTGAAGGTAAAACCACTGCTTCTAGACAAAAATGCAAATCATGTACGTCAAATACGTAAGCGTACAGGTGTGTGTAGGCGGAGCCAGTAGAGATAAAGGCTTTATAAGCGCGCGTGAGTTAAGACGCACTTCGTTCGCTAGCACACCACGGTGAATTTCTTGGTATTATTTTGCAGCAATCGGTTAATTTCAAATTGTAACAGTAAGAATGAGTAACCACCAACGTTTAGATGATGGAATGAGGTGGCGAATTGTGGGGAGGCTAGAAGCAGGCCAATCTCAAGTTCAGATTTGTAGAGAGTTCAATTTAACGCCCAGCGTCGTGTGTAACTTATGGAAACAGTTCCACGATACCGGATCCATCGAGAGAAAGCCTGGGCAAGGTCGTCCAAGAGCCACGACGGCCAGAGAAGATCGGCATTTGTCGATTATAGCGAGGCGTAACAGGAATGCTACAGCTTCTCAGCTCTCTCGTGACTTGTATGCAGCCACAGGAACCCGTGTATCAAGGGTGACCGTTTCCAAAAGACTTCAAGAGAAAGGGTTTTTTTGCAAGATGACCTGCTGTTTGCATCCCGCTCACTTCTGCGAACAGGAGAATCCGTTCATCATGGTGCAGCGAGCATACAGATTGGAGTATGGATCAGTGGGCAACCATTGTCTTCACTGATAAGTCCCGGTTCAGCCTAAGCACCGATTCTTGCCGTACGTTCATCTGAAGATGACCAGGGACCCGCTACCTGCCCTCCAATGTCCGAGAAATCAATCATTATGGCAGCGGAAATTTGATGGTCTGGGTAGGCATCATGTTGGATGGCCGCACACCTCTCCATGTCTTTGAAAGAGGCACTTTGACTGCTGTGAGGTATAGGGATGAAGTCTTGGAGCCCTATGTTTGCCTTTTCAGGGGTGCAGTTGGCCCTGAATTCATTTAATGGACGACAACGTAACCCAACATAGAGCTTTTCTGGTCGACGGATTTCTAGAAAGTGAGGATGTTCGCCGGATGAATTGGCCACTAAGTTCTCCAGACTTTAATCCTATCGAGCATGTCTAGGACGCTCTGGGGAGGGCAATTGCAACTAGCATCCCCCCTCCGAGAACCCTCCAGGGCCAGTAAACAGCATTGCTGAACGAGTGGGACCTATTGCCACAGGAACGGATAAACTGCCTTATTTCAAGTATGAAATCCCGCTGCGATACCTTTATATCTGTAAGAGGGAACCATACCCTCTATGAATCTATATATGACCCTTTTTTTTGTTTTTTCTCCAATCGCTGTTTCATACCTTCCAACTCCAACGAGTATTACGCACGATCATGCGTGTGTATTACAATTACTGAATGGTTATTTGTTTTTGCATTGTATCAATGTATGTACATATGAAATTTCATTAAAATCGGTACAGCAGTTCCACAGATAATCGACCAAGCCTGCAAATTCTCTTAATTTCTTACACCAGTGTATTTGCAACATCACCATATATTTAGTTTCTGCCTTTTTTGAGTCTTTCCATATTAGACTGTTTACCTAGTCTTTAGTATATGATGCCATTCCAACATTGTTATTATCTTCGAGTGCGTGGCAACAGCCATTCAAAATCTGGAGAAGAAAACTACTGCATCCTTGCCATAAGACAGTCTCCAGTCGTGATCCACTCGAGCCAGAGCTCGACAAAACAGCTGTAGACAACGCACTGTAATAAATACTTATGCTAATAATGTCGACGAGTCTTAACAGTTGCAGTGTTCATCTTGCAAAAATCGTATATTTTAACAAACGTCCTTTTGCCGAATCCAGTACTTCAATGTGAATCTGTCAGCTCCAAAACGATCGCATTGCCAATTAAGTTACGCCGATGTATGTCTCGGTAGCTTATCATCTATTGTGATTATTATATCTATTGTGGGTATGGGGGGCGGAAACATCAATGTATATAAAAAATTTTGTCCAGAATTCATATCAGATGGTCTTTTTCAGGGTGCAATTCCTTGTATGTTCACACCAAACTTTTAATTACGTCAACAAAACTAAAATTTGTAAATGAATAACACTTTGTTGAGTTTACCATTTACATTATCTTCTTGAAATACATAAGTACATAAGTCTAACTTAGAACACAGCGCGAGCGAGTTGCCAATCTGCAGGCCGTTGTAGAACATATAGGAAAATCATTGAACCGACAGCTTGTCAAGGTAAAATTTCGGATGCCCCTCTGCTCGGCTATCTTTCAAGAAGCCCCTGACGCGTTAACAGAAATGGAATTTGATGTGTAAATCGCTTCCATTGATCATTCCGGACACGTACTTTGGGACTCATGAAACTATCATCAACGACCAGTAAGAGATATCAGATGATTCTTTGCCTGGTTTAGCTTGCTAAACAGACGCCCTCCCATTGGGAAAAATTCTTTTCAATTACCAAGGTACAAAACTTTGAAGTTCGACTAAGAACAATGATTTTAAGATAGCGATAAAATCCACTAAAACTAAAATATATCTAAAATTAAAACTCGCAACTGGAACTAGGTCACTTAATCGAGTATAATAAATTTTAGCAACTAGTTTCGGTTCAAACATTAAATATTCTTTCTTTCTCGTAAGTTGTTTTATAAAAGTATACTTTTAAACATTTCCAGATAATATTACGTTTGAGTAACCTGCAAATAAGTGAATTATTCATACTAAATAACCGTAATTTTACGGTTGGTGAAAATATTTAGAATTACGGTTATTCAACTACATTTTACAAAAATAGCTAAATCACGGTAATTTTATATGCGTACTGTTACTGAGCTGTAATGTACAAAAGCAGGTGTGAACCCTCTCCCCTGCCGCACAAAAAACAGATATAAATTGTCCAGTTACTCGTCGGTGTTGCTTAATTGGTAAAGCGGTCGCTCCGTAGCTGAGAGATTGTAAGTTTCAACCACAAAAGACTTAGGTAATAAGCTGCCCAGATAATCGACCGCGTTGCTTAATTGGGAAAACAGTCTCTCCGGAGTAAACAGATCCGGGTTCGAGTCCTGGTGGCGGTAACAGGACGTTTGTTGCAATTGGCGCCCAAACTCAGGAACCCAGACCTGTGATCATATACTCTTAGCCGTTGAGAGTACACATTTGAGGTCAGGCCCGTACCCTAACCTCTCTGTTAAAGTTTATATTGCATATTTACGATTCATTAACAGTAATGCCATAAACTGTAAACGAAAATCACACAGTATTCATGGTTACTTATTTTTATTTTTCCCAATGTTTCCGGACGTAAATGTAATTGCACTCTGATTTTGCGGTTAAGCGACATTTTTTCTCTAGTAAACGAGAAAATAAATTAAAATACGGTCCTTAAATATCTTATTTTCTACAGGAATTTTTAAAGGTGTGAGGTTTTTTTTTGTATGAAAATACGGTTAATTCATGGCTTTTTTTGGTAACAAAAGCGATTATAAACCCTTATTCTTACGTTTAAAATAGAAGCGCACTGTGATTTTATGGTTA
>JJRW01S0002284.1:5257-16521 GCA_001188405.1 Loxosceles reclusa
GCATTATTTTAGTGCTGTTCAATTATCTGCTAATAATCAGTGACACTTTTTCATTCTTGTGCTAACAATCGGGCAGGCTCGAGCGGAGCTGGGCCCTAAAAACCGAGCCCGGACTCACCACTACTTGCTATACCTAATCTACGGACTTAATAGCGATATTCGTCGCAACGAGCCGTTTTCACGAGACAATAAAGCCAAACTAAAAAATCAGAGAAGTGTCCCCCCAGTACAGAAAAGAAAACAAAAACAGGCCACTGTCTCGCGTCCTCGATCGACGACAGGGCCACATCAGGACAGCACTTAAATAATCTTTCATATTCCTAGTCATGCATCAGCCTACAAATAGAGCCAGTTCACCGTTGTGACGACCCCTCACGCGTTTAGCATTCCGCTCTCGTGCATCTCTTCCCCTCAGGTGTCGATGACGTCACTAGTGGTCTCAGATGACGGACTGAACTAGACGGACCGGCTACAATACACGCTGAGAGCCCCACTCGAGGAAAAACTGGCGCATTTCCCACCAAAAAGGGCAGAGGAAAAAGTCGCCCATTCTCTTCGTTCGCGCAACTGCAAAATTGCTTTGGCTCTCGCCTCCACTGTTTGGGCGAAACAGTGGCTTCCGCACGTCTGTAGGTGTTAGTCGACAAGATATCCGACAGTTAGAAGTTCTTTGCAGAACTGCTTCGCTCCCAAGTCTAATGACTTATTCTTGAAATCACTCCCCCGCTGACAGACAGACAGTACTTTAAAAAATCGGAGTAGTTGATCCCCAGGCTTCTCTAACTCATCCTGATGAATTCGTGCTTTTCAGTTTTTGCAAAAAAATCAACAGTGACGTTAATAATGAATTCATGTGTGATAAAGTGAAAAGCATTTGGACAATGCTCTTCTAAGTTCATTTGTGCAAGAACGCACGAAAGGCAACTTGCGGATAAACTTTTGACTGTTTCACTTAGCCTGGAGCAAAAGTCTCACTTGTTAATTCACTGCGCACGACCGTTTTACTTATTTTGAGCAAGCTCAGCGAAGAGCGTTGCATGTTTAATAGAGAAAAAGGGACCTTGGACCTTAAAACAGACTACAGATATCTCTGTTCTCGAAAGCATTGCTCAGAGTGTCGTCTCGGACTGAATCGCTTGCCAAGGATCGTTGATCTCCTGCCATTGTTTTCGACGATCATTGTTTGTGGACAGCGGTGGATCTTTGAACTTTGACTCGAACCCAAAGCCAGTTGTGAGCACAAGTTTCGCGAACCGTGTCCGAACCAGACTCGATTCTTGGGTGAACGGAGGAGTTCAATCGTCTCGGCCTCAACAAAAGACCGTTCGCACGTAAGTTACTCTTCGAGGCCCATTGTTGTTGCGGAGCGGTTCTTTTCCTTCTCGTTGTCCCTCCGCCACCCCATCCTTCTTCATTTCCATTGTTCAGCGAGCGTCGTCTGCCATGCATATAAGAGAATGCTTACTACTCGAAAATGTCTACCCGCCCATGACACTAAAACTACAGAAAACGTAAAAACGTGAAACTTCAAATAATACAGATGGCAGAAAAATTCGCACTCGTATTATTTCCAATGCAAAGCCTTTCGGCTTGCCTCTTAATTTATTGAATTGCATGCTTTACAACCTGAAAATGAAGTGAAAAGACAAATAAGAGCTAACTTTCAGTGCTTGTGGAAAGGTTATGCAAAAAAATTGTTTTCTATGCTGTGCTGCAGTGCGGAAATGTGTTAAAGTGTCAAAACAAGATTGTAAGTGCCTTAAATTTTAACCCGTATTTATCAAGTTAAAATAACTCTATCACACAATCCCTTTCGGGATTGCGAAAACAAAAACTGTTTAACAAGAATAATGCTCTGCTGCGAATAACGGACATTGTTTAGATCCTTGTGGCAGTGTAGCGCGAGCAGTAATTATGCATCAGATAGCAGTGCATATAAAAGATATTTCGGACTTCTGATTTTTCGATTAGTCTTCAACTGTAAGTGCAGCAAGAAGTTTATGTTACCCAATAGGTCGATTGGTTAGAAAATGTGTCTTACAAACTAAAACTATTTTCTCGAAGTTAATGTATCGCTGTGCAATCCGTTGTTTTCCCTAGAGATGTCGGCACCAATTTTTTAATGTGAGAGGGAAATAATAGTGAATTTGAAGTCGAAATTCTTTCTTTTGTGCAATAGTATTTCGTTTAAAATATTTCAAGGAAGGCACTGGTCAGCCCAAGAAAGCAACAAGTTGTGGAAAGTAAAGTTTTGTCGTGTTCCCCAGAACTTGCTTCATCCTTTGGCCTTCAATTTCCACATACGTAAACCAACAGGTTCTATTACCGTTTCAGCAAAGGAAGAAGTAAAAAAAGTAAATAAATAAAAGGAAGAAAAATCAGCTTGTTCCTGAGTGTGAGGCAAAAATTTCCTAGTTATCATCGGCGAAGAAAAAGATGTGATTTTAGTGATGTTGCATTAGTGATGCGCGAGAAAAAACAGTCAATGAGCAGGAATCTCACATTTCGACACGTTTTACTACATTCATCCCACTAACGAATCATGACTCGAGTCGCTCTTTCCTACGCAAGCGCGGCCGACCGTAAAAAATAAACAACGATAAAGAAAACAGAAAAAGAAGAAGAAAAAAAAGAAGAAAACAAAATCACTCCCCGCCCGCTGCCCTTACGCAAGTCATTGTGTTTCACGAAAAACCAGCGTAGCTAGCTCACTTCCCGTCTGTTCAACCCTCCTTACCTGCCTCTCTGGAAACCGGTTACGAACCCGGTTTCTGTATATTCTCGTGGACTCGTCGAGCTCTGAAAGCTCCGGTTCCGATTGGTAGCTGAAGTGGGATGGGGGAGGGAGGTACGTGCGATACCGAAGGGGGTGAAGCACCGAGTTCACAGTTCGCTGGCAGAGTTCTACAGCTCAGTACGGCTAACACGGGAGCGGTCGTCACAGCGTTCGTGGCAGTGCTGCTTGTGTGCACAGCTTGCCGCTGGTACCGAAACCTTTTAGTTATTGTAGTGCACGCGATCAAAGGGGTGAAGCCAGCTCTTCAAGCACTTGCTTCGGACTTGGACGTTGCTCTGTCTTACCGATTGCTAACCTTGAACATTCGTCAACGTGAACCATTGGATACCAGTGTTTGTTCAAAGTTATATGCTAGTGTTGACTTATCTTCTGCAATGAATACTTCGAGCGACTTAGTCACTGACTCTTTACTTCCTGGATCTCAAGGAGAGGCTTTCTTCACATGGGACAGTGGAGGGAGTTCTTGTGAATATAGTGCAGATACTTTCGTGCATACTGCTGTAGAACTTCCCAAATATTCTGACAATTGCATCACTGATGAAGAAAGGCAAATGCTGCTGTATGGCTGCGACGGTGTTCCGCTAACAAATGATGTGGACACAAATTGTTTCGTTATTAACCGTGTTGGCGAATCTTCGGGAGACTGCATGGATGCTTTTCCAGACTATGCAAGTAACAGTGGTAACTCTAGAGGTTATCTGGAAACGATAGTAGAAGAGAACTCTGATGACATGCGTAGTCCAAGTGAGTGCGATGAAAATTCCATCGGATGGGGATCGTGGGATGAGTCAGACGACGACCGAGTAACTGTTGTTGAAATGGAGACAGCAGGTTCACAATCTCTCCGCTTCACAGACATTTCCAAAAACAATTATTCAGATGACGAGTTCGGAAGGATGTCCACCAATCAAAATTTAAATCATGATAATGCGGACTGTGAAAACGACTTATCGCTCTCTTCTGTATCATCTTTAAATGTCGGTGAAAGTAATACTTTGAATGCACTTAACGACAGCGTCTTGAATACCAACCCACCTGTATCACCTTTTAAAGCCTTTCATTGTGATTCGAAAATTATCGACAGTAGTGTCCTTGATGCACGCGAAGTTTATGAATCTTCTCACCGCAGAGATGGGTGTGAAATTGGATCAGGCCCAATGACAGATGATAGTGGTTTCCTACTAAAAAACTGTTTCTTGGATACACTTCAAAGAAATGACTGCATTGACAACATATCGGGAAAGGGTTCGTTATTAACGTGCGCCAGTTGTGATAATTTCGGCATGAGTGAGAAGATGCCTTGTGGATTATCAAATATCGAAGAACAGAACCGTGCTGTTACAGCTTCAAACAATCAAGTGCAACTTACAGAGTGCAACGATATTTTCTTTTTACCTCAACAGGAGAAAAATATGTGCGCCGTTAAAAGCAGAGACCTACACGACCCTGGCATGATGGATGATAATTTGGAGAAAATAGGAAGCAGTGTTTGTTTGATTCCTTTAAGAACTGATGATACATCCTCGAATCACACGGAAAATGCGTTTAAGAATTATTTCTTGCCAGCAGAAAGGTATGTACCTTTTGGATTTACTACAGAAAAACTATCGCTATCTGAAATTACTCAATGCAGTAACGATAACATAAGCTTCGCAAATGATAGAGGGAGTTTGCCAGATCTCATTTCAGAACCAGCTATTAGATGTTTTAGAATTGGTTTTGACAGTGATAATAGGAACGTATTTGAAGAGCATTTCATAACAAATATTAATAAAGAGAATGAAAAATCTCCGGTTAGTTCAAATGAAAACGACGTTGTTTACGAATCGTCCTCGTACGACGCCCGTTTTATGAAAGAGCCGGAAGCTCAGATCGCCGGTGAATCGAGAACGGAAACTACGCTAGGCACAATAGATGCAGAGGTTGAGTGCTCTACAATGCCATCATATGAACCGACTTCCTTCTCCGGCGAACGCTTGAAAAGCATGTTTGAAAAACCTGCAAGTGATGACGAACTATGCGAAGTGACCGGTTCACTCAGTAGATGGCAGCACCACACCAATCTACAAAAAGTAGAAGAAGTCACAAGTCCCATTAGCAGATGGCAGCACCAGGCTAATCTCGCGAAAACCAACGGTATCGTTGCCGCTGAAGAGAGCCCTAGTGGTGACGAAGACGATTTCTTTCTTCCAGAAGAACTGAAATCAATATATTCTTCGATTAACATGCAGGATAAAAAAATGTCCCGCATCAAAATAAAGGGAGGTAGAAAGGGTAAGAACCTTGGCCTCTGGGACAGAGAAACTAAAGTTACTTTACCACCATTTATAACAGATAATACAGATGATGCATCCGAATATCCTGAAATGGATAAAGAAGAGCTTGATGATCTTGAACTAGACATGTTTGCTACTAATTGTAACACTAAAAATTTTCAAAAAGATAATCTTCTGGGCACTAGCAACATTAATATATCTAACCATAATTCTTTTACCGGAGATAAACACATAAAAGCTGATTTAATGCATGAAACAAACACTATGAAAATTTCCAAATCGCTAGAAAACTTCAACAACGATAGCAGGTTTTCAATGAACACTACTTATTCACATAAAAAAGAATTGTCCCCTTTAAAACGCAGTAAATCTTCAGTAGACCTAACAGGGGATGATATATACAATGAGCTTATGGAAATTTCAGTGCTAGAAGGACTTAAATTTGATGCAAAAGAAAGACTGCATAATTATTCAGACGAAACTCTGCTTAAACATGTTTCAAAATGCCAACGCCTGGGTGACAGTGGTGAGACTGGGGAAAATGAGAATTGCCCATTATGTAATGAAACAGAAAATATTAAGTCAAGCGTACTTCAAAGGTCCTTTGCAAGTGACAACCTTTTAAATTTGATGAATAAGACATACCCTCAAATTTCTCCACCTCGCGAGTCGAAAACTTTGAGCAACAACGTTTCCGAGAGGAAACACTGCTCGTTAGACTCTGAGTCGCCAGTAACGTCTTCTGACAGTGACGAAGGTGTAGGTAACTTGCGAAAGGAAGATGCAAAGAGGAGAATCAAAAAGAGAACCTCTACGAAAAATGTGGTCGAAAATAAACACGATGATTCTGGCTATGTGGAAGATGACGAAGACGACGATGATGACAATGACATTCCAGAAGAAGAAGAAGAACTGTTGCTCGAGAGCACTAATTTAAAACAAGTCAAAAGAAACGCCACGAAAAACATGAGCATTGCAAAGCATCTCGACGACCAGCCAAGAATGGAAGAGCTGAAGGTTAAGACGGAAGTTCCGGGTGAAAGAACAACGACATCGATATATAAATCTGATATAAAAACACATGCTGAAACTTTTTCCCAGGAGAATCATCTTATTTCCGGCTCACGAATGGATGGATCCAATGTTACTTCGAGTGAAAACAGATCTTTTATTTCAGATAACCTAACAGAATATTCCACCTGGCTTTTAGACACGGAGTTAGCTAAAATTACATCGAAAGACCTCATGGAAAAGTTAATTCTAAGTGACATACTGAGCTTAAGAGAACAAACAATTTTGGGCTATGTCGAAGAGAGAAGCGAAGCTAACAGTGAAAAAGTTGAATTGAAAAGTGTACTCGATAGTCATGAAAGCCACCAGTTTCCCCATGATGAGATATTACTTAAGATGTCCCCCGAAAATACTGATTGCTTGTCGCCTAATTTTACTGAACAAGCAGTTTCATTTAACAAGACGGGTAAGTGCAGCAACACCGAAGAAAAGGAAACATGTACGTCTGCTCTTAATGAGGAAGAAATTAGTCTAGAGAAAAACAAGATCTTCTTCGAAGAATTAAAAGAAGAAAATTTTTTCTCTCAAGAATTCTGTGCAAATGAAAAACAAGAAACAATTGAACCTGATACAAAAGCAAATAATGAATTTTCGCCTTATTTAAGAGCTACGGTTTCCGAAGAAGAACGTGAAAATAATAACAAAACATTATTACTAACCCCATTGCAAGAAACTGGTGTATCTGGGCATTCGCCTCCTTTCGAAAGGGCTTCAATTACAGAACAACATATTAATGCGAACTCACTTAATATGAACAGAATTTCAGATGAAACTTCCAATTTTACTTCTAATAACAAACAGGATGCCATAGAAAATTACATAGAACATGATTCAGGTAGCTCATCGCTCAACGACATAGAAATTGTTCATGTTAATGCTAATATTAATTTCGAAAGAAGCAACGCAAATGATGTAAAGGAAGCTCCAATCCACAACGAAAATATCTTATTTAATATTCTGCCCTCTGTTGATGTCCGTGAGGAAGACGCAACAAGCAAAAACGTAAATAAAATATCAGAAAGAACTTTGCCCGTACCCACCCCTTCTAAGGCCGACGACGGTGTTGATGACACCGGAACCTGTTGCTCAATCGAAGCAAATATTCCAAATGCGGAAGGTTATGACGACTCCGCGTGCAAAGACAGCGGTTCTGAAGGGACAGGTGGTGCTGTATTCAGTGTTTCTCTTCTCCCACACCAAAAGTCTAACGTCATCGAATTGCACGTGCATGAGGTGTCATGTAGCAACACCCGTACGGAGGCGCCGCAAGAGACTTCAGATACGTCTCCCGTTAACGAGAAAACTGACGTTTCTGCGCCCTTGCAGAGAGAAAACATCAAATCGGATTCGGACTTATCTTTGCAATGTTATCAGAAGGAGCCTTTGGATCACAAGGATTCTGTGTTGCTAGCAGATAACAACCGACAGGAAGCTGTTTCGTGCACGCAAAAATCTGATACCAGTGCACCGAGTGTTTCACGAAATAATTTTTCAGACATCTCTGGAAAAGTTGAAGCAGACGTCGAGGTCGCTGAAGAACTAAGCGACCCACCTCAAGAAAAGAAAATTGAAACGAAATGTTCAAGTGAAATCTGCCTTCCTCTTATCAATAACTCGCTGTTTTGTGAAAGTGTTGACATTTCTACAATTTCTGATGCTACAACTGAACGTGTAGTGCAACAACCTAACGATGGTAATTTGATACTTACCAATGGTGATTTAAGCATTTTGGAAATATCAGGAGAAACGCTTAATAAAAGTGAGTGCGATTCCTTTTTGAACCCTGCAAAAAGTGTGCCATTCGAAACACAGCGTTCGTGTGAATCAGAGACTAGTGTGACTCAAAATCAAGCAAAAACAAACTCCACGTATGTAGATCGCAGGAGTAGGTCTCTAGTTCGAAATAAGGATTTTGAAAGTTTAGAACCTTTGACCTGGTATAAACAATCAAAAAGCTCTCCCGATTTAAGGCAATGCGAGGAGAGTTTCCACACTTCTGCGCCGTTAGCAGCGCTTCTAAGTAAAAGTGTTAGCCAGAGAATACAGGATTATTTGGATAAAAAAGACAGGGACAAGTCCCTTCCCCCGACCGAAAGATCGCGCCATTATCGTCGCATTTGTGTGAGCACGGAGACTGTAGCTGAAAGAGCGGCAAGATTTGAATCTCGTCATCGCAGTTCAAGCAGCAGCGGAGTTTCCCGTCGACCCCCAACCTTGACCCGTATAAGTGCGGAGCCACGTGCCGATTCCTGCCCCCCTCTGGGTGCTCCCTCAGGAATGAACCCAAACATTACTGCAGACACGTGGGGAACTCGAGTTTTACTTTCCCCCGGCTCTTCTAGTGGCAGCGGGAATAACTTTCTCTCACGGCAGTCCCGTTACGGAAAACCGACCGCAGCCGTTCGCCCTTCTTTTGGAATTTACGACACCTCAACGTGCAATACAGTGCCGGATACTGAGATGAAAACGCACTGGAAACAAAAGCGAAGTCTTTCAGAAGAAAGTAAAAGTTTCGATAATATATCTGATATCATGGAACGTATTACAGGTTACGACAAAGCAACATCAATTAAATCTAAATCAAAGTTATTGAACAAGCCGCCTCTTCCACCTTCAGTCGGTAGTCATGCAACTCATCATACATCTGTCGTGAAGGGACGTATAGCATCTGCACGAAAAGACTTCTTCGAACGTTTAAGCCGACAGCACGAAACTTCTAAGCCTTTGACGAATTTCGATAATGATTATGTTAAGTATGAAAATAATTTTGCAAGAATGGATGTTTTCCGAAAGTCGGCCCGCGAAGAAAGGGATCGCCTGGCTGCCAGCCATCCGGACCTGGGGGCGCTAGAAGCCGCGGTGCGTTGCAGTCGTCGTCGAATCGATGCTCTTAAGAAAAAGAAGAATCATGTCGCCGACAAGTCGGCGCCTCTCGACTTTAATAAACCCGATCCCGATTCACCGTCCAGACCTGATCGCGACTTCCCAAGCAGCGGTGCGACAACATTTCCGACGACGACGACCACGGCGCTCCGAAACCCATCTCCACTAGAGGTGCCTTACCGGCGCTGCACCGGTGAGATAGCCTGGGCTTCATGCGCGCGACGATTACGGGAAGCGCGGGAGAAAGAGAAGCAACGAAAGAGCCTCAGCCAGAGTTACCTGGAGACGGATATCGATAGCCACGAGCAGCGACCGACAGCGTCGGCAGCAGGCCCCCTGGTCGATGGATCAGTGCGCGCGCGCAGCTTGCTCGCGTTGAGTGAAGCCCTTGCTGCCGCGGCGGCGCAGCATCGAGGCGAAGACGAAGAAGAAGACGACGAAGCAGATAATTTTCAGGACGGGAAAGGCGGCGAGCTCGTCGCCATAACTGCGGGTGAAGAATTGCTGCGTTGCAGGGCTCGCAGCATGGACTTCTTGCTGGACGAACACAACAGGGAGCGCGCCTTGCCCCCCGAAAATCAACTCGGAACTGGTCAAGGTCGAGTAAAGTCTGAACACGAGTTGCGTGTTGAACGTTCACTGCAAAATCTCACCATACCAGACTGGTATAAGCGGTCAGCGTGGAGTACCAAGCCTAAGGAAGGTTTTATCCTGCGACGGAGTAGCGATGGAGCTGCTTCAGATGCTTCTCGCAGGCGATGGAAAGGTTTCAGTTCTTCCCGGACTCCATCTGCTTCAAGCCTTACTTCCAATTCTTATTCTCAACGTAGTGTCATTATTCCAAAACGAATAACTGCAACCTCATCAACAACAGACTGGAGGTACGGCAGCTCTTTGCAGTCTTCACGGGAAAGCCTTCCACCTGCTTCTCCAGCATCCCTTTCTCCAAGAGACTGTGGTACTTTCCAATACACGTCATTGTCACGATGGAGTAGTTCTCGTTTAAGCACAGGCAGTGCTCCGATATCTGCGTGGACAGTGAATCGTTCATTTCGACAGCCTTATTTGGGTTGGAGAGCCGCAGCAGCCTCTTCAGCCCAAACTCCTACCAGTGGTGGATCCAGGTCCAGTCCTGGAATTTCACCGGCAGCTTCCTCCCCTGTCTACGGCAGCAGGCCTGCATCACCCCGACGATCATCACAGGACCATCCTCAGCATCACTATCAACAAACCCAGGTAACTAGTTCTGCAACTCTTCGCCCTGACTCTGGCGATAGCCAAGATACTTCAAGAATTTCGCCTTTAGCACTGTATGATAATGCAAATGGGGTTTTCTTTAACACGGAATTAGTTGTGCAAGAATTTGATGACAACAGCATCGAAAACGTTGCATACAAAATTAACCGAGCTTACGATGACAAGTACAGAATATCAGGAGCATGGCCAGCCTTACGTCGCGACCGCTATTCGTATACACAATCGTTGTACAATCCAGGAATTATCGTTTCTCCTGGTCTCGAAGATGATGGTCCTAACGCTGTCTATGTTCACCAACAACAGCAGGATGTGATAGTTCATCAAAATTTTGGCGAGACTGATAAGAATAAGATTGTTAGGTCACCTCAGCTCTCCCCTCGAATTTGGATGGAATCCTCATTTGTGGGAACGAAGAAAAATGAAGAAAACCCCGCCGTCGTGAAAAGCACGCGGAATGTGTCCATCAGCGAAAGTCAGCCTTCGGCAACTTACTCGAAAGCCACGACTTCTCTTCGGAGTAGCTGTGCACCGACCAAGCAAATGGGTGAGTACTACACACTAAGAGACTTTCGCAGGTTTGGCATCACACTTTAGCTCTGTTTAAGCACTAGCCTCTTACTTTAAACCAAAAGTAATTCTTTTGTTGTTGTTTTCCTAGCAACGTACAAAGGGACCAGAAATATATTTCATACTGTATGTGGACTCCTGAAGTGTGATTGTATATGGTCAATTTAACGAGTCAATGCCCAGTTTTTATGCAATTAAATTATAATGCTATAGAATGAGTATGCGCGAAAAGGCAAAATGCATTGCAGCCTTCCACATGAAGTATGCATAATTGCTGAGTACAAAAGAACTGTATAAAGTTCTTTGAATTTACCACAAAATGTTTATATTTGCAACATTGCCTGTAACTTTTATACGTTGCAGTTAAAAGATGAAGTTAAATTGCATTTGGAAAGCTTTTTATGTAATTGTGC
>JJRW01S0002286.1:89049-101770 GCA_001188405.1 Loxosceles reclusa
CCAACGCTGGCAGAGTTGGGGTCCCCGTGTACTTGAAATTGAATTGAGACTCAGACGTGGCTGAAGTCCAAATACAGGTCTTGTTTGATACTGACTAGAGATAGGCGGAAGAGCCGACCAGTTTTAACTGGGAAATGGGGAAAGAAGTTCCACGAGAAGTGGGGCTGAGACATGTTTCTTAGTCTCGCCCCCCTGATATGAAAAGGTCTAGCCAGACTTTGCACTTACTACTGGGAAGACATGAATTGATTAAACTTGAAACGGCCTGCGTGTTTTTCAGCCCCTTCCCCTCAGGGTGTTTAGAGATACGCGCGGCCAAACCAGGCTTGCCTGGAACTTGAAGCGAAATGAGCCCTACCTCACCACTCGAGGCTCATTAGAACTGGGTTGTTGGGTAAACTCCTCAACTCCCTAGCTGTGGTGAAAAGCAGGACTGATGATGAAACTTGTTTGAAACGTGGCCCAGACGGGCGGTACTGGTATAGACCTTGGTGCTGTATTTGAACAAATTGTGTGGGCTAGAGTTAGGAGCACGCATACAATGTTACGGGACTCTTGCCTTCTCGTCGGTTCTGTCGAGCTAGAATCTCGTTGATCCGGGTAGGCTGCCGACTGGAAAAGGTCGCTTAGCGACCACGACTTGACTCCCTAAGGGGGAAGGCGTCAAAAGTCTCCTATGAGACGGGTACAGCAAATAACTGGAGCCCTCGGCTCCAACATTTCGACTGTTTATCGGTTTCAAGGTTTGTGAAAGACAAAGTTATGTCTTGAATATCGGTCATTTTATAAAGTCCTTCCCAAAGTGGAGCAAACGTTTTGCTAAAATGTTCGGTAGCATCTAAGAGAGAATTAGCTTTTACTAACACTAAATCTCGTACCGAAATATTTGATAATCGACGTTTTTTGTCGAAGTTGCGTTTATTTACATCCTGCGACTTTCCTTAATTTTAACGACGATTTAGGTATTAGAGATTTCCTGATATGTTTGTAACTGAAACTCAGAAGCACATTCAGGACTGAATAATCTATCCCAAAGTGAATGTATTTTTCGACCAAGGGAATTTTCGGCAGGTGAACAACAATGGATTCGTTTTCTAGTGTTCTTAAAGCATGTGAGACAATGAAAGAGACTGGCACCATTGAGCATGATTGCTAGATATGTAACAAGAGACCATTTTTATAATAGAGCAATTATAACGTTCTGCGTTATTAGATGCCGGATGGTACGGTGTGGTTTTGACGTGGAAGATACCGACTTCGTGACAATTTTTTTTCAAATAAACTACTTATAAAAACAACCGTTATCGTTTACTACTTCCTTAGGAAAAACTTTTAACTAGTGTACGTGTTATCTCGGCAGTGTTTGCATATTTTAGTAGGAATACTTCGACCCACTTACAAAATACATCTAGCAGTACCAATATATATCTAGTACCTCTATCAGGTAAAGGATTAAGGTCCTGCTGTACCTATTGATATCTTAATAATAGAGAAGGTTGTAATCTGGGAAATTGTCATACTTCCTAATTTACACAGATTATTATATTTTACTCTTTGGCAAATATCGTAAGTCCAGACATAATTACCAACTATGTGTGTAATATTTGAAACATATACAGATGCCTTAGCTCGCTTCAAAAATTTCCTAATTCCCAGATGACATACCACTAAATTTCAGTGCAATTCGCACAGGAAAGCAGGTATCAATTCTCGTGGCAACGCCAGACGGTAAGGAGCATCATTATGTTTTCTATAGTACAGTAATTCATCAATGGGGAAAAATTGTGAGGCTTTGCCTTCAATTTCCTTTTTATTTTTAGCACAGAACCCTTCATTTTTGCTAGGAACCTTTATGCTTTGTCACCAAAATCTGGATCTTCTAACTAAATGTCGTAAATGTCACTTTCGACGTGATGTCATATAAATAAAGCATATTCAGAATTTTCTCATCCACTTCCTCAGTAGCAGATTTATTTTCACATGAAAGAAGATGATGAGATAATCCAACAGATAACTGATTTTTAAGTCCAGGTCTGTGTTGAATATTTATATGGTATTCTTGCAGGCGTAAATACCAGCAAAGATGACGCTTGTTTAGTGTCTTCGCAGTGTGTAGATAAGTTAAAGCTGCGTGATCAGTAAACACATTTACGGGTGCATGAATCCCAGTATAAACATAGTAGGTGAACAGTGATAGTGAGTCCCCGCGGTTTGTTTGTAAACAACAGGTCGTCAACTTCAACTTGGAGGCGATTTGCGTCTTACCCGGTTCCTCCAATCAGCGGTCGATCAGGGGAGGTTGTTGATAAAGTTTGATAGTCAGTTATTGCAATGTCTCAACAACGTGATTTACATACATTCACAACGTGAATCATTGGCACAGAGGTTCGTTATTAGACTAGAAGCTGATCAATAACAGAAGATCATAATGATGCGTTCAACTAGAATTCCACTAAAGCAAACTTTTCTCGACTGTGGAATCTATTTGAGGGAACTGATGCCAAGTCAAGATCGTCCACGTAGTATCTCGTTTTCTGCCTATCGCTATCTGTTGCTGATTGGTTGGTTATTTGATGTTTCATGGCACAAGGTCCTGATGATGATGATTCGTGTTTTATGGCTCACGAACCTAGTAAGATCGTACTGTGCCAAACACGAGATGAACAAGATGGAAACACACATATCCATTCCATCCGGGACTCGCACCCGTGCGCCTCAGCACAGTAGTCCGTCACCGTTATCACTGCGCCACTGAAGCGGCACACACAAGGTCCCGGTAAAGGCCATGCTGTGCCAAACACATGGTGATCATGGAACGCTATATGAATCGAATACCTCGGGGACTCCAAGTCACTCCCCGTACTCACAGAAATGTGAGCTCCTGAGTGGATCTGCTGCTGACTTTCCGTCGGAACAGACGATAAAACGCAATACTGTTCTACCGACAGTTTGCACAAGATTCAGTATACAGAATTCCCAATCAAATAGTCCGTAACTTTGTGCGCGTAGGCCTTTGGTCTGTGCGCCTTTGACCGCATGTCACCGTACAGCATGGACACATTGGGCTAACGAACATTGTGGCTGGAGACATGAGGAGTGGAGCCACGTTCTCTTTTCCGATGAGTCGCGATTCAGCGTACAGTTCGAGAGTCGGAGTGTTCTCATTTGGTGTGAATGCGGAACACGAAATACACCAACATTTATACAAGAAACTTTATAATATCGGGAGGTGGATTAGTCGAGCGGGAGAAAAGACCTATACTTAATTGGAAATGATGTATTAACAGGAAGTTCTTCTGGAATATGGTTAGAAACAAGTTCTTCAATGAATGGATGAAATTCTTCAATCAACAGTTTGTTCGTTACGATGCAGTCGTGAGTAATTCATTCCTTCTCATGGATAATAACGCGTGTTTTCACGTAGCTGTTCCCTTTAACGACGTGTTTGATGAGGAGGGAGCGACGCATGCTTGCCAGTATGTCTGGAAGATTCTTGGAAGATACACTACAGACAGATCGGCGTCTCTATTGACTCTTCGGGAGCTAAAGAATGTGCCCTTACTGTAGGGTGGTAAACTGACCTGCAGCTGTTTTGGTAGTTTCCAGTGATCATACACCTTCCTGCAGACTATGAAACATTTATTTTCTTCATACAACCATATTTAAACTTTTGAGTAAAAATATGTCATTATGGTTATTTTAAATAAAAAAACACTTTAACATTCATACTTCATTTTTCAATCGTATTATAACCCATTAGAATGCACTTTCCATGCATCTATGTATATACGAGTATTTTCTTCTACAGTTGTTTCCGAAAGTTAGCAACAAACTGAAAACTGATGATAACTCAAAAAGTATGCAAGCAAGTTGGACGAAACTTGATGATAATATTTATTATACTACTTTTAACAGAAGCACATAAGACAATGTTGTACAGAATATTTACGTTTTGTAATATCAACAGAAACATATCTTCTAAATTCAGATATACAAATTAAATACAAAAACTGTTTTCACTAGGGAGTATGATCTCTCCGAACAGCAATACAGACCTGACAGCGATGCCTCATGCTGTTTATAATTATGTCAATGAGCTGCATAGGTAGCAATGTTCATTAATGCCCTCAGGAATTCATCTTTTTAGTGAGTACGGAGAGTGGCGTGGCTTCCCCGAGGTGCCCGAGCCATGTAGTGTTCTCTGTTCACCTTGTGCTTGGCACGAGGGCGCACAAGGGCCTTTACAGGCCCTTGTGACATTAAACTTCAAACCAACCAACCAAAGCCCATTGAACACGTAAAGCAGTTGTAAACCCATCTAGTGTTCAGAGAGGGCGTAAAAGGCCAGAAACACATCTCGAGAGCGTCCCACATGTGCTCAATGTAATTCAGGTCGGAAGAGCGTGCTGGCAGTACCATTTGGACTACAATTTGTTCTTGAGAAATTAGTGCACGTTGCGAGCAGTGTCAGGGTGGACATTATCTGCATGTAAACTGAAGGTATTGCTAATTGCGACAGCATACGGGTGAACAGTAGGAACAATATGTCGTCTCTGTACTTCTGAGCATTGAGTTTTCTATGTTGTAACGCATGCAGGTTTGTGTGTCCACCTAAGGATACTCCTCCTCGTGCAAGAACACTAGCTTCTGCATAGGTATCCCGTTCCCGTATGATGGATGGAATGTTTGCTTCTCTCCATACGTAAACTCGTCGACAATCATTCTGTAAATCAAAGGAGGATTCATCGGTAAACAGAACAGACCTCCATTAATTTTCAGTCCAGTTTACACGACTACGTGCCGAACTCAAGCGTTCCTTCCCATGGTGGGAAGTAAGCGGCCCAAACAATAACGGTCGCCTAGCATAGAGGCTTCCTTCAGTGCAGCATTCTGCGTACTGTCGTGGCTGATACTGTTCTTCCTGTAGCAGAAGTAAGCGCGGATCTCAGCTGAAATAGACTTGCAGTCCTATTGAGACGTGCACTTAGTCGCAAACTGCGGTCATCTGCAGAGGTAGCATCTCTTAGCCCCCCCCCCTCTCCCTTTGGTAGGTCTTCGAGAGACTGAAACGGTAGTTAGAAATTGGTTCCACAACCGGCTTACCACAGAGCAGTCGACATTGAGCTATCTTGCGTCGTCAGACTTTTTACCTTGCTTCTAGTCGGCCGATAGCTCTATAACGCAATTCTGATGGCAATTGTTGCTTTGAACTCATTTTTAAACTTTAGCTATCTCGAAATTGTGAAACATACCGTAGTTCATTGAATAGTGATTCTCTACTAAACAGCTGGTTTTACGCTGTATCTGATTTACATAAAGAGATGGCAGCACCAGTCTTTTGCGTAATGCTACTCGATGCAGCTTGCTTTGTAACATGTCCAAATTTCAAGAAACTTTCGAACTACTATTATCCAATTTCTCGCGTCCCTGGGTAGCCTGAGCTGGGTCTAGCATTCTTCCTTTTCTTGTAACGGCCTCTTTCCTATTTTCTCTTCTCTTCCTTTCTTTCTTCCTTTCCTCTTCACTATCTTTTTTATTATTTTTCATTTTTCTCTTCTTTTCCACCCAAAGGTTGGTTGGTTGTTGAGTATTTAATGGCACAAAACCTGAAAAGGTCATTCTGTGCCAAGCGAATGATAAACACAATAAAAACCTAGGGAGATGTAACCAGCACAGCACACCGTGAGAAAACTACAGGGAAAACAAAAATCTAAATCTCATGATATAAATCGACAGAGAATCAAAAATGCCGTAAAAGGTTAAATCATAGGGAGTTAAAATCGAAGAGAAATCTAAAACACCAGAAACTGACGACGAAGAGACGTAAAAAGTGGACAATCAACTCAAAAGTGATGAACAGTGAGAACTGAATGCAGAGGGAACAGGAAGATGGCTCCTCCCCACGCAAAAGAAAGCCTTGTGTCAATCGTGTGTGTCCAATGCGGAACCGAGTAAGCAACACGTCCTCTCTACGAGTAAGGCGAGATGTGCACCGCCAGTCCGCTACTAGAGGTTGAATGGCATGCAGCTTGTTCGCAGTCTGTGTGTCCCAGATGTCTTGCCAACGAGCATGGAGACGGGCTCGAAGAACGGGGTTCGGTGAATGGGAGATGCATAAGCAGAAGACCCGCGGAAGACTTCGCGGCACGGTCTGCAGCCTCATTCCCAAGAACACCGACGTGACCCGGAATCCAGCAAAAGCGGATATCAAAGCCACGAAAACTCAATTCGCGCAGAGTAACAAGGATGTGGGACAACAAAGGGTGGGTCGGATGCTGCAAAGAAACAAGTGCCTCCAGAGCACTGAGCGAGTCGGAGAAAACACAGCTCCTGAGCAGAAAGCAACGTCGAATGCGTTCCAACGCCAAGGAGATGGAATGCAGCTCGGCAGTGTAAATCGAAGCCTGTGCAGGAAGACTGTCGGTAAACGTAACGCCACAGCACACCATAGCTGACCCAACGTGCCCAGCAGATTTGGGCCATCAGTGAAGATGGGCACGTATTGGGAATAAGATGACCTATGTGCCAGGTATGACAGTACACATGGAGCATGAGGGATGCTACATTTGGCATACCGGCACAGGTCGAAACATACCAATGGCTGAAACTGCTCCCAAGGGACAAGAGAAACCACGACACTTTGCGCAATGGCAGGCAGAAGCAAACCAAGCTCACTCAGTAAACGTCGCATCTGAAGGCCGAAAGTAGGGACGCAAGACGGCCGAGCGTCAAAATGACGTGAAAGACTGGGTTCAGATACTAGGCTCCATAAAGAATGTGCACGTTGAGACTGCAACTTCAGGAAATAACGTAAGCTCAGCATCTGGCGACGGAGTTCGAGCGATGGTTCCTGTGCCGCGACGTACAAGCTCTGTACAGGAGATGTCCGGAAAGCACCAGTGCACAAACGTAGTGCCTGGTGAACAACCGGATCGAGCACCTGTAAACGAGATGGCCGGGCAGAACCATATACAGCACAAGCAGGATCGAGCTTTGACCGGATGAGCGACCGATACAAGCATAAAAAGAGACACGGTCAGCACCCTAGGAGGTGGACGACAGTACCTTGAGGATGTTGAGCGCCTTAATGCATTTCACTTTCAGGCGACGAATATGCACTTCGAAAGTGAGAGAACGGTCGAAGAACACGCCGAGAAAACAGGTTTCCGGAACGACCGGAATCTCAACGGATCCCCAACGAAGATTCGGATCCGGATGCAAGCCCTGTGTGTGACAGAATTGCATGCAGACGGTCTTGTCCGGCGAGAATGGTAATCCTTTATTATCTGCCCAGTGAAGCAGCCGGTTCAAGCTGAGCTGTAATCGACGCTCGAGAAGTCTCATATACAGAGCTAGAAGAAATCTGCAAGTCGTCAACGTACATCGAGCACTGGATCCCAGGAGGACGTGTGGACACAGTGTTATTCGGTTTAATGAATAATAACGTGACGCTTAAAATAGCGCCCTGGGGGACGCCTTATTCCTGAGGAAAGTGGCGGGACAGAGTCGTGCGGACACGAACCTGGAAAGTGCGACCTGCCAAGAAGTTCTGGACAAACACCAGCAGATTTCCCCGAAGACCCATAGCATGGAGGTCACGGAGAATACCATAACGCCAAGTGAGGTCATATGCTTTTTCCAGGTCAAAGAAGATGAACACCAGATGTGCACGACGAACGAACGCCTCCCGGATAGTCTCCAAGGCGAGCAAGTTGTTTGTAGTTGAACGCAGCCGCCTAAAACCACTCTGAAACGGAAACACCACGAGATTCCAGGAAATGCACTAAACGTACATTGACCATCCGTTCCAGTAACTTACGTATGCAGCTAGTCAGCGCAATAGGTCTGTAGTTCGAAGGCGAAGTGGGATCCTTCCCAGGTTTTGGAAAGTGTAGCACAATAGCATGACGCCATGCGGACGGAAACTCCTGCTCCAGCCAAATGCGGTTAAATAACCGGAGCAGCACACTGAGAGATGCAGGAGATAAATGTCGCAACATGGCCTAATGGATAGTGTCAGGTCCTGGTGCAGACTCGGGAGAACGTGACACAGCTGCCTTCAGCAGCATAATGGGAAAATGATCACTTCCCATGGAGTCCGAAAGAACGGACCACGACCACAAAGGATATTGTGACGGAGAGCGGAATGACAGATCCGAAGCAGTGAATGACCGCGGGGGCATGAAAATATGCATTCTCACCAGTATTCAGCAAGGACAAGTCGAAATCTGTGAGCAAGCGCTCGACAACTCGACCCCTTCTACTGGTAGAGGAGCTACCCCAAAGAGTGCTATGACCGTTAAAATTTCCAAGCAGCAGAAACGGTTGTGGAAGCTGACACACCAAATCGTCCAAAGTGGAAAAAGCCACTCGGTCTCCCGGTGGGAGATACACAGAACAAACCGGATGCGTATGGCCAACAAAAATTTGTACAGCAACAGCCTGTAAAGGCGTGTGAAGCGTCAGAGCTATGGATGGCACGTGGTGGGAGACGAAAGGGACAACGCCTCCCCGAGGCTCAGACGAGTCGTCGTCCACGCGATAGTGACGCACTGTACCTGAGATGTCGGACGCATCATGGTTTCCTGCAGAACTACACACACATGAGAATGGGTATGCAACAACCGTTTCAGATCATCGACATTCGCACGTAAACCACGACAGTTCCGTTGTAGAAGAGTAGTGGTCATAAAGATTTAAGTAGGTGGCGGTGACGGAGGCTTAGGCTTAGTACCCTCTCGTTTAGTGGAGTGTTTCGGCTGAGGAGTAGGAGAAGGAGGATCTGTGTCTATACAGTCCTCATCCTCGAATGCTGAAAGCTCGCTAAAGGGAATTGGATAATTGAATGATGCCGTGAATAACTGCACCGGAGTCGAGCTTTTTCAGAGGCTTCTTAAAACCTGTGTGTTTGATTTTATAGACTTGGGTGCAGGAATGAAAGATGGTTTTGTTCAAGTAGTTTGATACGCAGAAGACGTCTTGGAAGGCTTCTTACGTCCAGAAGTAGGTGGAGAAACACTATAAGATGAGAAAGCCAGTAACACAAACGACGGTGGAAAGCTGAGACACGTTTGTACCTCTTGCGACATGGTACCACGAGTGACCGTAGCAGACGATCCGCGAGGTGACGCAGGCGACACGAGCTTTTTTTTCCTCTGCGTAGGAAAGATGTTGTGCCACCTTTACTTTCTGGATATTCTTCTCTTCCTGCCACTTAGGGCATGAGCGAGAATACGCAGGGTGGTCACACTGGCAGTTCACACAGCAAGTACGAGAAGGACACTCATTCTCATGAGCAAGACGGCAGCAATGTGGACAAGTCGCAATACCGCGGCACGAGGCTTGTCCATGTCCAAAATGCTGGCATTTGAAACAGCACAACGGATTCGGGACATACGGCCGAATGGAACAGTTGAGCTACCTAGCTTGAACAGAAGGAGGTAAAGTAGGCTTGTTAAAAGTCAGAATGACATGCTTCGTCGCCACCATCTGGCCATCCCGGCGCATACAAATGCGACGAACTGCCGTAACACCTTGGTCTGAGAGCTCTGCAAGGAGCTCCTCCTCGGAGACTGTCAGAAGATCAACTTCTGAGGTAACTCCTCGGAAGGAATTCAGAGATCCGTGTGGTGTTACAGTGACCGGCAGGTTGGCAAAAGATGTACACGCTAAGAGCGAACGAGCCTGTGGAGGAAAAGCAGTTTCTACAAGCAAATCCCCCGATCGCAATCGTTTGACTGATTTCGGTGCACCGCCTACATCGTACAAACCTTTCGAAATAACGAAAGGGGATAACTTCGAAAACCCAGCGTCCGATGAATGAAGGATGAGGAACGTAAGAACAGGACAAACGGGAGAAGAGACACAGCATTCGGTTCGGGCCCGCTCGAAGAAGGTTTTGAGCTGCTTTTTTCCATAGTAAGGTAAACTTCGGCTGCCAGCGGCCCAACCCACCACCGAGCCCATCAAGGGGACGTGCATCGCACGCCAGAGTTAGCTGGGAGCTATACCATCACAGCCGGGCCAAACGAGAAGACTGATTCCGCCGACCCGGCCGATCAGTTGACCCTAGCCGGGGGAACGCGACGGAACCCACCGTCTAGCCGCTTGCCACAATCCGGGTCAAGACTGAGGCTCCCGTCTAGCGTGAAGCAGGGGCAAAGCAGTGTGTTGTGGACAGCACCTCGCCCCTCAAGTGCCAGGATCCCCCTTTCCAGCAACACGAATCGCCGCACACGGCAAACATGCGGCCACGCTAAGGTGGAGCCATAACCCCCTCCACCATGCACACTATAGATACGTGGAACGCTAAGTCTTGGGGTAACACAATAAGGAAAAAAGAATCAAAAAGATAAAAAAAATAGAGGGTAGAGTAATGGAAAGAGGAGAAAAGAAAAGACTATAGGAAAGAGAGGGGAGTCGCAAGGAAATGGAAGAATGTGACGCCCAGCTCGGGGCCTGGGAGCGCCACTCCGCTGCTTGCAAAGAACACAAGCCCCTGGAGGTCCACCCAAAGGTTTAGTATCCCCGTGGCTATGACCTGCATCGTGGAAGGATTAATGCTTCGCCTTAGCGAGGCCGCATGTTTGCCGTGTGCGGCGACTATTGTTGTTGGAAAAGAGGATCCTGCCAGTTGAGGGGCAAGGTACTGTCCCCAGTACACTGCTTCGAAACTGGCTTCGTACTGGATGGGTGTTTCAGTCATGCGTGGGGTTGAGGCAACCGGCTAGACGGCGGGGAATTGTAGTACCCCCGTCTGGGGTCAGCCAATCATGAGGGTCTGGAAGAATGTTTTCTTGTTGGCCCAATCGTGAGGGTATAGCTCCTAGTTAGGGCTGGCGTGCTTGCACATACCCTTGTAGAGCTCCGTGATGGATGGGGCTGCTGGGAGCTGAACATCATCATTTCCTATGCAAAAAGAAACAGTAACCTCTTTGAGTGGGGCTTCAAAAAGACCCCAAACCGAAAGCACTGTACCAAACGACGTCTAACTGGAATAATTCCCGTCCTTTCTTTTACTCCATTCGAATGATCCAACAATACGTTTTTTGTCCCATTTTGTAGTTTCTAGAGGCACATATAGTTTAGAACTCAAAAATCCATAAAGAAGCTCCGTTCAGGAGATTTTCTCATTGAAACAGGATCATCGGCACCGTCCCAATCCCTCCTAAAACGTTCCTATCACAATCGCCCCTCACTCCACGTTTGAATACCTCACGCGGAGTAATTCCGGAAATTAATTAACTCTACGTTCCCGAAAATGAAATAATAACCGAACTTGCAAATCACGGCAGTATGACGCATATCAATACGCAAGGAAGGCCAATACGTTTCCATTAAACACCTTGTACTACTAACATTTCGAACTACTACGTTACCACCTGATATAACTGCTCGCTACCTCAAATGTCCAATGAGACTATATATATCCCAAATCCACTCCGCTGCATCAAGTGCCAACGCTTCTCCTGCTGCTTATCGTCGTTCTACCTGTACTAAATGTGGTCAAGCTACTCATGATGAGGACTGTTCTACGGCCGTTCGGTGTGTAAATTGCTAAGGTGACACCCAGCATGTTCACGTTCGAGTCCTCGCTGGAAAACGGGAACAGGAGATTAAACGCCTGAATGCCACACAAAATTTGTCTTATACAGGAGCCAAGAAAGCGTTTAACACCGAGTCCATTACCTGGTTTTGTTTCCTATGCAGCAGCTGCGCGATTATTGGTTCCTGCAAATACACAAACAAATGTCATTTTCAATCTATCTGTTAACGTCACATTTAACCAAACCTCCAAACCATTACATGTTGCAAACAAAACAACGCATGAAAATACCCCGACTAAACCTCCAACTGCCCAGACTGAACCTCCAACTACTCAGTCTGGTCCCAAAAAGAATACTAATCTAACCATAAACCCCCCCCCCCCAAAAAAAAACAAAGTAAAAGATTCTCCAAAAAGATGAAAAAGCAAAAAGTTAAAGGATTCGTTTTTCTGGTGCACATGTGATAGACGAATCAAACGAAAACAACTCCAAAGTGGTTGTGAATGTAGAAGATTATCATAACCGTGAAATCAAGAAACGTTACCTTGAAACAGGAGCCACATAAAACTAAGCCGCCCCCTCCGACATAATCAGACCATGTATATTACATCCTACAGTGGAACTATCGTGGTTTCAGTGAAAACAAGAACGATATCAAACAACTTATACTTCAATTCTCCCCGGTGTGTTTTACTTCACATGAGACATTTTTAAAGCCAACAGATGAGACAAAGATCAGACGACACGGCATTCTTTGTTACAATCATTTTTCATCTGAGGCGAGAGGGGGTGTCGCGCTTCTTGTTGCCCACCTCATTCCGGCATCTCCTCAAACGCTTCGAACAACTTTACAGGCTGTAGCTTTTAATGGCATAATTTGCTCCGCGTTGGGGAGCGCCACATATTATAGTGGTGTTTATAGCCCTTTGGGGACATTGTATGAAGTGGCGTAATTTGCCCCACGTTGGGCGCCAAATATTGTAAAGGCATTTGTAGCCCCTCGTGGGGATAGGGGGCATTATATGAAGTGGCGTAATTAGATGATGAGGCCCCGTGTGGGGTAAAAATTGAAGTAGTAGTAGTCGGAGGTTTCACACCACTATGAGAAAATTTTGGTCCACTCATTTCAGATGCATAGAGACACTCAGGGTCGTTTGGACCATATAAAAAGTTAT
>JJRW01S0002288.1:107784-120340 GCA_001188405.1 Loxosceles reclusa
TGCAGGAATTATCGGATATGAATGAAACTTTACTTGCGTGAATGCCACGTTATTATAAGTAAATGATTACAAAATCTGTGAAAAGGGATAATTTATTGGAAAAATTTAACACATGAAAGAATGGCATAAACGTCACGTACTGAGACAGGTATGTCCACAGTTGCTATAATTGGACCTCGGTATCGTGCACACTGGAAGAGTTGCAAAGTCCAAGATGGTCAGGAGAGTGTTTCATTTTTCTACCCCAAAACCTGTTCGATGCTTTTGAATACCTTACACCCATCCCGCCGAGAAATCTCGATGTCAAGCCTGCGCCCAGGGGCCATATTGAACGCCAACTTTAAAGCAAAATAAATTGCCACATCAATTTTCAGCAATTATATGCTTTCCATAATTTGGGCATTCATTTAGGCGAATTTTATTTTCATTTTTGTTATTAAAAAATCATGCCGTAGATGTTAATATTTACTACACCTAGGGAAAACCCACAAAATAATAAACGGGTTCTTACAAAATACGATAGCAGAATTGGACAATACCCGTAATTAAATATACCTATTAAAAAGTTCAGAAATGCATTAAAAGGATCTCATGAAACAACAATACAAGATTCAAAGTAAAGAAAATACGAACTTTAAATAATTAGAATAAAAGTAAGAAGAATACTATAACATACAAAAGTAAATATGCAGAATAAATGCTCAATTTCATAACCAAAATAATACACACCAAACGTCATATTATAGAAAACTAAATTCGAAACATTGTAAAGAAATCTCCCTTTTGTCGGTGCTGAGATTCAAACCAACGGATGTGTCATCTCTAGAGTGACCGCCTTACAGATTAAGATACGCCGACAGGTATTTAAGCAACTTATTCTCGAAGTCCTTTGCGGGGAGAACCTTACATCCACCCATACTTGAGAGAGAGGTTAGGACATCGGCCTGGGATCGAGCGGTCGACTTAACGGTTTGGCCCTCGGCCACTAGTGTGAATCCACCAATCCGAGATTCGAACCAACGGATCTGTCATCTCTAGAGTGACGGCTTTACCAGTGAAGTTACGCCGAGGTTTATTTGGTAAGCTTATTTTCGAACTCTTTTCTAGGGAAAACCTTATGACATCTCTTACGAAGAGTCAAATAAAATAGCAAATAATATGATGTCGCAGTGACTTCAAAACAACTTATTTACAGAAAGCTATATACATACTGAATCAAATTTTATACATTCCCAATTCAATATGCACATCTTCCAACAAAAAAAAGAATTTAAAAAGTTATTTCAACGAAATTCTCTCTCGAAAAGTTTTAGTGCCTGAAATATCAAAACACGCTATACAAGATAAATGTATATTCCAAAAACAAGATTGTAGCATTATAGTTATTACTACTCAGATGATCGAATTACAAAACGGAATGCAATCAAATTTCATATAATCAGAAAATTATTCACTTAAAATAAAAACGCATTTTGAGGTAACGATTACAAATTAATTTTTTTTTCAAACAAGGCAGCATAAGCAAACTTTTACGTCCTGCCAAAATCAACCGAAAAACCCGGGTTCGATCTCCGGGTAGGACAGAAATGCATTTAGCATTTCTGAACATATATGGCAGCTACAATACCTGGAGAAATTCCTTCTTATAGCTGTTTTGAGGGACAGGAATATGAAACTCATTGTGATCTTTAGTCGCGGCAGCCTTGCCCAATGTGTCCACAATTGCATTACCCTACACTCCTGTATGTCCAAGGAGCCAATATAATTTGATGAATGCTTCCGAAATTCTCTGGTTATTATCTTTGACGAAACTGTGATGACATTCTTGTTAAGAAAATTTGTTTAAGAAGTGCAAAGCTGCTTGAGAGTCCGTATAAACACTGAAGGACTGAGTTTTAAATTTTCGACAGTCTGTCGACATGAATTCGTTGAGTATTCCCAATTGCTCTGCCTAGAAGACGGAACAGTGGTCCGCAAGCCTAATGATTCTTTGTGGGGTTTTAACACTATTTTTTTTTCTGAAAATTCAAATTGATGCACCTCCTGGATGACAAAATCTAGAACAATCGGTGTAAATTTTGATTCCTGTTTGAGTAAGTAGTCCAAACTCCCAAGGTTTCACCAATTCATACGTTGGATGAATCGAATGATTTGCCATATATCTATGTTGTTAGAAGAAATATTGTCTATTATGAGGTCAATATCTTCCTCCAGATGAAATAGGCTGAATTTTTCAATTCCGTAGAAAATCTATAATTCGACGGGTCGTACCCAGGACCTTGAGGATGGCTATAGAAGTAGTCCTACAACCTTTTGTTCGCCACTGTTTTCCAAAGCAGGAGTCCACTCTTGCACAACTGAAGACAACTTTAATTAAATGAGTCTATTTTTTCTTCTACGAATATCAGAAAAACACTTGTGTCATGTCGAAAATCTCTAAGTAATAGAAACAAATTTTTCTAGGACATTGTATCTCTTTGGGTTGTTTTAGAACTGGGCACCACTAAATACTATTAAATACTACACTGGCATTTATCGATAATAGTGATCTGTGACCTTAGATTTTCTTTCTTAATGCATTGTACAATTTGAATTAAAACCTCGGTGGCTCGGATTCCTTCCGTAAAGAAAATATGTATCTTTAAGAAGGCTATTGTGATAAAATGTGGTAATATGATAAATTGTGGTATGTCTGTGACATCCTTGCCGTGTACGATCGAGCATTATTCTCCTGGAAAAGTATTCCAGGGAGCCTTACGATCAGAGACAACACGTGTCTGCAGGATGTCTTGAACATACGATGCCCTGTTATTTTTCTTGAGATTGCGACTCGGAGAGACCGGTTGTCGTATGCAATGACACCCCAATAACGACAGCTGTGCGGAACATGTAACATTTCACAAAAAAAAATCAGAATTAAGGCGTTTCCTGGAGTGGGGTGAGGGGCTCCAGACCTTAACACAGCCGTTATCACTGCCCAAACTGAACCGGACTTCGACACCCTGTTCCTTTCCATTCAGTAGCAATCCAATGTCGTCCAGAAAAGTTGTGGCCCCGAAAAGTTGTGGCAACGATGGGTGATTGACAGCGGTAGCGCGGATACCGGGGGCTGTGAGAACAACTCCCACAAGCTACCTCTAAATGAAACAAAATGTAGTATTTGGACATCTCCGTGCCTTTTGGTTGCAGGGTTAGAGAACCCTCGTGTTTCGTCGAGGTTATTCTTGGCTAGATCGCTGTGTGTGACTAGCTTCTCGCATTCAAATACACACATACACACACACAGCGATTAGACTCAGGCGACACACGACAGACTACCAATAGGGAGGACTGTCTAATCCCCCCGTGGCATATCTCTCACACCTTTTCACGGTCTAATCAGAACGACCCAGGTGCTGGACAAGTCGTCAATGGGATTGCACAGATCTTCGTAATAAAATAATACAACCCCTGTCAAACACTTTTACCTGGGCGAATTCTCGCAGCCTGCTTCTTAATCATATCCAGTGATCAAAGAACCCGACACAACGGGAGAATTACAGACACGCAATCCCCGAGAGCCTTTTATACGGCAGCACACAAAGTCTTACTAAGCCCCCTGGTTGCCAGTCTGTACAGCGAATCACGTCACAACTTGAATCATTTGTGTATCTGAGCCAAATATACCTGCGTACCGAGTTTTGTGGCAAAGTGATAATGCCTTTCTGGTGCGTGATTTTCTTTAGCAAATGAGTGTATTTACACACATAGAATCTTATAAAACATGTTGAGGAAAAGTTTATAATTAACAGTTCATCTTTTAAGCTTTTCACGAGAACAGTGTTTTTTATTTTTATTTTTAAATACCACAATTATAAGTGTTAGTCTTGATCAACCGAGGATCATGTTCTAATCACGACTGGTTAAAATATCCTAGACAAAAGGAAAATACGACTGATCCGACAGGAGTTTTGTTTATTTATTATTCATATAAGTAGCTTTCTGAGTAGAGTTTACAGCATTTCTATTCTTCCCTGAGGAACAAGGTCACCTTGAGGTATCTCTAACAAAATTAGATGAAAAGTGTGTGATAGCTTTGTAATAGAATCTCATAGGTTCTTCCAAATAATCAAAGAACTAAACGAATCAGGCGTTCTCTTGCAATACGATCTAGATGTTTTCTTGACGTGAGACTCTTTCATGAGGTTAATGAAGGAACATCTGGAAGCAAATTAACAAGCTTCACTGATCTCATCGGGTTTTTTGTCGCTTTCCACTGGACATCGCCAGGTACATGCTCTCCTCATTCGCATGTTTCTGGTGGTGGATTTTCAGTATTTCCACGTTTATTATCAACTCTTGATGTCATGGATTATTAAACTGTTTAACCAATTTTAATCTAGTAACTAGGAATTTTTTTAAATGCAGCAGATTAACGTCATTATAAGGTTTGTATAGAACGCTAGTGCGTACATCATATGGAATATGCAGTGCAGTTTTGGTCACCGTACCTCGTTAAGGACATTGGGATATTGAATATATGGAAAGAGCATAAAGAAGAGTTACTAAACTTCGATTAAAGTTAGAAGGCTTTCGCGGCCAGAGTCATTAACATATATAGAGACTTCTGGGTCAGAGTGCCGCGTCATTTGGAGTTCTTGGTCCCAACGTTTCGACGTGATTGCACATATCTTCTTCTTCAGGGAGCTGAAGCTGAAATGACAAGCTGAGTCTTGAACAGAGTATTTATACCTATCATCTGGGAATATCCAGAATTCCTGGGAATACCCAGAACTTCTGCGATTACCCATAATTCCTCCGTTTACCCATAATTCCTGCGTTTACCCATAATTCCTGCGTTTACCCATAATTCCTGCGTTTGCCCGGAATTCAACTAACTCCTGTGAAATTTCCAAGTTTATGGAAAACCCTTATGATGGTGTGAAAAGAACTGGCTTTCATATGTTGGATAGCTTCATCCCATCTTCTCTATTGAAATTTTTTGGGTGTTCTATCGCCTCCTCAACCAACTTATTGGATAGTCGGCTACTTTTTGTAAGTAACGTTGCCTCTGTAAACTTTATCTGATGGTTATTTTGTATGGTTAATAAAAGTTACTAAGTTCATCGAGGGGTTATAACAGATTGAGTATGTTGACAGGTCAAAGGAACTCAAACTCCTTAGCTTACAGAAAAGGAGAGCTTGAGGTGATTTAATTCAGACTTATAAAATTTTAAATGGATTTGATGTAGTTGGTAAGGACTTCTTTAGAAAAGCCGATAGCAAAAGGAAATAGGATAACGCTGATTAGAGAAAAGACTAGGTTACAACTGAGGCATAAGTTTTTATCTAATAGAGTGGTAGACAATTGGAAGTGCCTGGTGAAAGGAACTGATTGAGGTAAAGACGATTGAGAGTTTTCAGAGTAAAATAGATAAGCAACTCAGTATTTGTGTCTAATGACAAGCTCCGTTCTCCTGTATTTGCTCCGATTAGCTCTTTGCACTTCAATCTTCATTGTTTGAAAATTGATTATGCCGTTGTATTCGGTCTTGGGTGTTTTGCAATTTCGGATGGTCGCTTGAGATTTTCCATTCCCTTTCCTAATTATTGTTATTTTTTGTTTTCTGTACGTCTTTTCATCATGTTCTGTTTCTAATAATAATAGAGCCGTTTTTTCTTGTTGGGGTAATTGTGTGTTTTCTCTTATATGTTTGGATGTTCTTGTGTTTTATTTCTTCAGAGTTAGTCTTGGTATGGATAATGACGGATTGTTACGGCGGGACCCTGTTCCGTAATTAAGTTACTAGTACATTTTGTTAATTTTAATATTTGTAGTCGGACTATTTCAGACTAAGATGTTGAATAATATATTTATTTAGGAATGCGTATTGTTCGTAAATAGTTTTCTTTTTGCTTTCTTTTGATTCCTATTTTATTTGTTGGGTTTTGTGGGTAAATCTGTGTGTATATTTTACTTTGTATATAGTTGTCCCTTGTAATGTCCACCGACAAAAGACTTCGAAATAAGCTTCTGCAGGCCCGAGTGTGGGCGTAGCTTAATTGGGTAAAGCGGCCTTTCTGGGATGGCAGATCCGTAGGTTCGAATCACGGGGTCGACAAAAAAGTGAAGTTTTCTTTACACCGTGTCTTTCTTGTGTATTTTTTTTTTTTTTGGTAGGGAACACTGTTCCCTAATTTGGATGGAGGGGAGGGTCTCCGCGGTTTTCTGGTTTTTTTGACGTGGTCGGCTTTTGGGGGTTTTATGGGTAGATGTATGTATATGTTTCGTTATATACAGTTGCTTCATATGATTTTAAATAATTTATTTTTTGTGTATTATTTGTTGCTATGACGAGAGAGCTCTGTTCCGTAATTTCTGTTAATGTTGTACATGTGACGACGGAGAAGGTCTCTGCAATTTTATGGGTAGAACTGTACATAGTACAGTTCTACCCATAAAATTTTCTCTTTGTTCTCTGTGTGTGTCTCCTTGTTTCTCTTTGTATCTCTTCTCTCTAAATGTTTCTCTTTGTATGTAGTTGTTCCATGTGATATGGGTCCCTTTATTCCATGTGTATATTTTTGTAGTGAAGAGAGAACTCTGTTCCCTAATTTGGATGGAGGGGAAGGTTTCCGCGGTTTTCTGGTTTTTTTGACGTGGTCGGCTTTTGTCTATTGCCGACTTTATAAGACTTCTGTTTGTATTTGTATTTGTATTTAACTGAATAAAGTTGTAGAAAGCATACGGAGTTACTGCTGTACAAGAATCTGAGAATCTGTAAGCGCTTTATGGGGCAGGAAAAAATTGATGGAGAGAGCTAATCACCATGAACATCGTTTCTCAGTACGCTCCAGATTTTTTTTTCTTTTGACGACCTTCCTCTTATCCTACAGCCACCCGCTAAGTAGATAGGAATTAGTTTCCATGTATCAAAGAGTTTAGCGTTATATTCAGCACTGAATCTTTGCACGTTAAGAAAATATTTAAAAAATCCCAAAATGCTCCGATAAGACTGAAGTAATTTTTCTACAGTGACCAAAAGTTAAATAGTTTTCCAAAGGGAAAGTTATGATCTTTTTGTGTATCCCTATATTTTTATAGACTTCTCATTCTTTAAATGGTTTCAATGTGTGACTTCTCGTGGAAATGCCGAATTTAAGGGCTGTAGTAAGCATTCGCAGCACAGCGTATCAGTATTTCTGTGATTGCCGCAATTAATTTCACAGTGCAAAACCTAAGTGCTCTGAAAAGTGCTTCTGCATGGTATTTTGTATGGTATGTGAAAGTTTTCAAAAAAAAAAATTATTTTCCCAAGCCTTGGCTATGTATTACTGATTGTAGTGTATTATAAAGTCGTAACATATATGCTAGTGTAAGGTACAGTCAACAAATGACTGGGAAAATAGAACGGCGAATAATCGTTGTTCTTTTCTTATCGCCGTTGACGGACACAAACAAATGCACACTTTCAATGTCTATTTCTTCTCCCTGTCTCCCTGCAGTAATCAATTCATTAACACCGCTTCAGGCAGCTGCCGCCATCTGTTGAGAAAATTTTAAAATGCATACTGAAATTTGGAATTTTTGAACCGTACAGACAAAGATTTAAAAATCTGTTCAAAGAGAGAGATTCAACACAGAAAGTAATTGCCAACTGAATGAAACGCGTTTAATGCTTCCGGTTTGCTTTAAACGGGTTTGTAAATGTTAGAAAACGCAATTATATCTCTAAAAATTATCAATATTTTCATTTTTTATTATCAACTCGTTATTTTCACCCATGTGAAAATGCACATTTTAAAATGAAATTTTTGTTTAAAAATATTTTACTACATGAATAGGAGTCTAAATGCATAAATTTTTTTAAACCTTTTCGACACAATTTGCTTGCGGTGTTTTTAATCATGCCTTCCGCAAACTAAAAGTGGGTAATAAAATTTATGACAATAAGTGTTTAATGAGAAAACTGCCGCTACATTTTAAATTGAACGTACAGGGAGAAATTACCATATACCGCATTCGACATTTGTGTAATAAAATAAATTTTTCCCAGTGAGCAAAACACTATGCTTCTTTCTCGTATCCATTATTTACTGTTTAAATGTGTCAGTGCTTAAAAACACAAATACAAATACAAAATATAAAGTCGGCAACAGGCAAAAGCCCATCAGCGCCGACCACGTCAAAAATCCAGAAAACCGCGGAGACCCTCTCCGGCGGCCAAATTAGGGAACCGAGTTCCCTCGTCACTACAAACAAATATACACAAGCAATAAAGGAACCAATATCACATGGAACAACTACATATAAAGTTGTATTAAGGTTTGTGAGCCTTTCCCCCCTGCAGCAGATATATATGGGAAACAAGCTGCGCAGATACTAGCCGGCATAGATTAATTGGGAAAGCAGTCGCTGCGGTGCTGACAGATCCGTGGTTCAGGTCCCAGCGCGTTAGCAAAGCGCGTTCGTCACACTTTGGAACACTGGAAAATTATATGATGCATAACAAAAATCCTGTTTAATTAAGGATATTCGCGAGACAAATTATTTCACAATTCCTACCAAATTTTTAATGTTCACATATACAGAACCCGAAAGAAAAAAAAATGCAACACTTGGATTATATCGTCACACCAGTAACGCAAATTGCAACAAATACGTATCTCACCGATTTCTGCTAAAGATCTGAAATTCAAGCTGATCACGTGATTGGCGTGCGAGATAAAAGGGCAAAAAGAGTCAGATGGTCAGACATTTTTTTCTTTCCTCTCGCCTAAGGCAATATGTCTTTTAATTCTTTTTTTTTTGTAATGTAAGAAGAAACTTGAAAAGATGGAAGCGATGCCCTGGAGATGTTGCCGAAAACAGTTTCAGCAAAGGGAATATTTCTCGTGGACTTGCATTTTATGCCAACGTACTGCTTGATGGTCTTTACGTCGTATCGCAGCTGAAGACGTCAGAATGCGTCCATTGCGTATAGGACTTGTAGCTTATGGATTGTAGGAAATATGCATAATCCCTAAGGTACAAGTGCATCTAGAATAGGGGTTCTCAAATGCGGCTAGCATAAAGTTTCTGTGCGGCCACCAATGAAGGTTTTAGTTTTTATATATCAGTACTTCCAATGTCATTATTTCAGTATGAACAATGATAGATGCATGCAACATTACAATGCATACAATACACAGTTGATTTGGGGTAGTGGTGGTGGGAGCTTTCGTTGACAAATGAGGACAACGGAAATTTGTCTTGAGAAATCCTGATCCAGAATGACGTCAGCCCGCTTGGATCGACGCATACGAAGGCGTACAGTCGCGGCTACACAATCCAGTACTGTCGAAATTCTGCAGAATGTGCAAGGAGAATCGGATGCTCCAATATTAGCAAGAACAGTTTCTTGAAAACAGGTGGAAAGCGGCTTAGAGCCATTTCGTCTTTTACGACCACTGCTTCGAATACCGCTGGACGAAACGTGCTGTGTCATCACCACCCGGTTGTGTGTAGCCTCACATCATCCGCTTGTAGAAGGAAATCTGGATCAATTACTCCTGCGTAGGGTCTCAGAAATGGTGTTGAAGATATCCCCTCTATAGCTTTGAGCATAAATTAGGTAACGGAGTTCGTTCGTCCAAATAAGTAAATAAATAATGCACTGGAAATAAGGACATTCACATCTCATGGAATACTTACATGCAAAGCAAAATACACAAAGTCGCCCCCACCAAAATAACTCATAAAATTTTCGTTCGAGACCATTTCATCAAAACATGAAACATCAAGAAACACAAGAAATAAACCCATTATCGAAACTACCCTTGTACCTTAATTTCATATTAGGATTCCGTTGTCATAAACTTACTATCAAGTATGAAGTAACAAATTTTAAAGAACTAAGAAATAAGAAAATTTCAACATATAAAGGAATACAGGCAATCGTTTTAATGACGAAAAATGCTTCCATCGTCAATACAAACTAAACATGATGAAAAAACGGACAGAAAGAAAAGAAAAAGACTTAGGAACGGGAAAAAACTCAAGCGATCTACAAAGCTCAAAAACAAATAAACGGCATCAGTAATTCTCAACTAATGAAGAATTAAATCAAAAGCTGATCTGAGCAAACCGAGAGAAAACCACGTTAGATTAAAATGTTGAGTTGCTCATCTACTTTTCTCTTGAACCTTTCAACAGACTGCCTGAATCACTTCATAAAACGGGAGAACAATTTCTCTCCTATAGCAAATCAGGTGGCTTTTCGAAAAGGTAACAACTTGTTACCATTTTTAATAAGTGCAGTGCACTGATTTTCAAATGTAAAACCTTTGTTCACAACACCGCCTGATCGTTCATACAGTCCCCCGCCAGTAATTCTTTCCCTTCTATCTGTTAACAAAATTATTTATTTTTCCTGCCGAAATGCATCACTCTACATTTCTCAACATTAAAGACCATGTACAACTTTCGCGTCCATTCCGCTAATTTATCAATATCGCTTTATAGTTCTTGGGGTTCACCTTCATTATTTAATATTCACATGACATTAGTGTCATCCGCAACTTTGCTAGCAAATGATATGACTCCATCCTCTAAGCCATTCACGTAAATCAGAAAAAGAAGGGGGGTTCTAGAACAGATCCTTGAGGGCCGCCACTCACAGCATTTTCCCAATCTGGGTGAGTTCCATTTACTACAGCGCGTTGCTTCCGATTACTCAACCATCTTAGTAACCTTCCACACGCACTTATTTTTTTCATTTTTATCATTAATTTGCTGTGAGACACCTTTTCAAAATCCTTACGAAAAACCAGAAAAGTTACATCGACACTGTTTCTGTTATCTAGTTTTTTTTATAACAAGGTCATAAAATTGCAGAAGGTTTCTCACATATGACCTTTTATTCCAGATGCCTGTCGACGTAGCTTAGCCGGTAAAGCGATTATTCCGGACTTGATAGATCCGTAGTTTCAAATCCAGCGTCCACAAATATGAAATTTTTCTTTACAACACATACAGCTCTGTGCGTTCACCTAACGATATTTCACCCAAGACCAAGACCCTCCCTTTACTATGTGTTAAATAAATTAGGTTGTGAGCGAAGACAAGAGAAATATCATATGTAATTATGAGAGTTTTTGCGTTAGACATGTGTTGCATAAATTTGAAACAGTTTGTCTTTTCCAAGAAACAAACTTGTGAAATCCCATTCCAATTCTTTTATTTTAAGCCATCTAATTGAGGAGGAGGAGGAGCACAACCGTTATATGGAAAATATAAATTTTCGTTTAACTCAGGGAAGTTGATAAACTTAATTGAATTGTTGAAGTCTTAAGTTGGTAAACATTCAAAATATGATTTAAACTCACTTTTTAAACGGATATAATGTAAGTTTAATTTATTGTGCAAAGTGCTGACCTTGGCTTGGGCGGAAAGAATTTCTCGTAAGATGCTGCCAAACCTTTGTATGCAAAAGAAAGGAAAGAAACATGAACTACATGTTGCCATTTTGCCATGTCTGCAACATATGTCTTAAAGATATTTACAAAGGTATATATTAAGTCTTGGTGGCTGCTTCGGTTCACTGGACATTTGCATGCGGCAGATTCTTGACGGCGATATTCTGCACACGTTCCACGTCTCAGTTAGAACTGAAATGACGTCATCATTGAGGCATTGCTTTGGTGAACGTGTTTCGCAGCTACGCTTTTTGGACACTCCATGTGAAATGCGCCCATAGGTTCCTTTGTAAGTACTGTTCGTCTTGATGGGTCTTTTCCCACTTGGAAGTGAACTACGGTTTATCTCTTTTTACACGACCACTCGCCACTACACAGGGGGTGCAAATTCAGATAGATTTCCAAAGTTTCCCAAAGCGAATTCTTCTTTGTTTTGTCCCCTGGTCCACTTTTGAATGGAATCAAAACCCCAACATTATTTAACCCCTGCTCCTGTGAGCTCAGTATATATATTTCTGTATGCAATAATAGCAGAAGACGGTTCCTATAAATCAAGTGTCGCTTAACAGTTCAAGTTAACAATGACAAGTTAATCACAATTCAAACAATAAGGTGAAATTTTTGGTGCCGAAATTCATAGTTGGAATTACACCCTTACAAATCTCGAGAAGCAGGCTAGAATTTTTAGTCCGTTCTTTCGCTCAGTCATCCTATAGAATGAACACCGCCATTTAGACAGAAACCCGCTTGTGGCTATTTCTTGCAAGTGAACAATCGATATTTCAATAAGAATTAGAATTAGGATAATGTTATGGTCTTCCCACAAAATGCTTCGAAATAAGCATCCCAAGTATCTGTCGGCGTAGCTTAACTGGTAAAGTGATCACTCTAGAGATGACAGATCCGTTGGTTCGAATCCCGGCATCGACAAAAGTCAACATTTCTTCACAATGGCACCCGAACAGGGACTCACACCAGTAGCCAAAGACACAACTGTGAGGTCAACCACTCGAGGTTAGGAGGTACCCTGAACTCTCTCACAAGTTGGGGAGAATGTAAGGTTCCCCGCGAAAGATTTTGAAATAAGCTGCCTAGATATCTGTCGGCGTAGTTTAATCGG